>CAJNYU010004040.1:0-24277 GCA_905331475.1 Rotaria socialis | reverse complement strand
GTTGAAAAGGGTTTGCGCCACGTTGCACTTTCATAAACCCTTTTTTCGTTTATTATTCTACGGTTTTTTTTACAGTGTAGTTCGAATCTGTTCTACACTGGAATGAAAACAACATATTTAATAATAGAGACGCGTTCAAAGAACGACCGTTTCTGTTCTGGAAAAATGTGCTCTCTGTAAAGCTATCGTAATTACATTTTTGAGTTATCCATCGAAAACATGTGAACAAAAAAAGGAACGTGTTCAAACGCAGATTTCAGTGAATTGTTTTTTCGTGGGAAGCGTCACTTCTATTCAAGTCAGTAGAAATCTATCGTTGAATTTGTATAGACATTTCTAGAATATTCTTTTCGGTTTCCTGTGGCTTATTTTCCACTTTACAGAACAAGATTTGATCTTGAACACAACCTTTTCACAGTGGCTCGCAGCTGACCAATGATATAATATTCATAAAACTGAACCATTTCGTAATCAATATTTGTTAGTATCATTGGTCCCTATAGTTTAATTCTCACGTAACACATCTAGAATCAATTTATATAATCCACTTACTGTTCAATTTTTATATTTCCGTTTTCTTCTTGCTGGAATGGGAGAGATGCCTGTGTGCTCACTTCCGCAGCGTAACTACGAATCTTATCTATGTCATCCGATGCTATTTCATGTCCAGTGAGGTTTTCGATTAAGTTTTTGCAAGAAAAAACTTCCTCAGTTAACAGAGGTACAAGATCACCACACTGGCTATTTTCAATCGCTTGCCATAAACTTTTCCGTGTTTCATCAAGTTTCTTCGCAAATAAACCACCTTCAAAGTCTTCTTGTAGAGCAGTACCACACACAACTTTGCGAAAGTTATATCCTTCAAATGCCTAAAAAATACGAGTCATAAATTCTACTGTGGTTCCTGATTCTATGAAGCTTGCGTTTGATATTGTAATTATGTAGCTAGGAGTTTTATTTGTCTTATTTCAGTTTCTTTTTCATCGAGTATAACCATATATTAGAGATGCTTTGAATCAAGACAGACCAAAAGGGGTTCTCTCGAATTGTCAACCCGAATAATTCTTTGGAACCGCCATGCATTTGGGTGTGGACGGGTGCTCTCTGAAATAAGGTGTCATACTGAACTTTTTAAAGGTTTTACTCAAGATCGTGAACTTTTTAAGGTTCTATAATTGGGTACCATTTTCTTAACCTTTTTTCGGTTCTATTCACCAACCACAGAACTCCAAAAGGTTCAGAATTTCCGACTGACCCCTTTTCCAGTTCTAAAAAACATGTCTAGAACTCAAAAAAAGAGGGGCCCACGAAAAATAAAATTTATATCTTTTTACTTTTAGATCCCTCAAGTTATCCCTTTAGTCCCTTTAGCTCCATTTAGTAGTATTTTCACTTTCGTGTGAGTGTAAGAGAGGTTGGTCATGGCACCCACACCCACACTAGACCCTAAATCGGCTAAAAGGACTAAAGAGAATAAAAGGACTAAAGGGAGCTAAAGGGACTAAAGGGACTAAAGGGACTAAAGGGTGCTAAACCGAGCTAAAGGGACTAAAAAGACTACAGGCACTAAAAAAAAGACTAAAGGGAGCAAAAAGACTAAAGGCACTAAAAAAGACTAAAGGTAGCTAAAGGGACTAAAAGAACTAAAGGGAGATAGACGGGCTAAAAGAACTGTAGGGACTAAAGGAACTATGTACATTGAAATATTCTAATATATTTTTCTAGGTATCTTAGCATAAAAGTAAAACGATATAAAATTATTTTTTCGTGGGCCTATGCAAAAGGGTGTGGGTGTGGGTGTGACAGGGCGTGGCTGGGTGTGGCTGGGTATGGCTGGGTATGGGTGTGCGTATGGGTTTAGATAAAAAAAAACTTCCTTTTCCACAGCTAGCTACACCCACACCCATACCTTATACTCACACCCTAGTTATTTTGATGCTCCGTCGATAGCATTTTATAAAATTTTGGCAATACTCACTCTTTTATTCTGTGCTTTATCAATCCATGAACTCATGGGTGACTCCATTTCACAGCATGTAATAACAAGTACCGAAGGAACACGTTCCTTGAGTAAACAGCGGATAAAAATATAATAGTTATCGTCAAATGAAGAATCTCTACGCCCTTTTCGCATGACGAAAATAATGCAATTGAAACCATGTTTGTTATAGTTGACAAATTGAAGCAACCTAGTCAGTGTCTGTTGCGGACTAATATGATCACGTGAAGATCTGCTGAGTCCTACCGTGTCAATAAATTCATACTGAAATTCTTTATGTCGAATGCTGGGAAATGAGAAATCAAGTGTGCAGCCAATTGCGCTGTCGCTCACTTTAGCAGTAGGTTTGCAATTTAACAGGTTGATCAAACTGCTTTTGCCACTTCCAGCTATTCCAATCACCAAGATTCGCCTCGTCATATTCGTGGGTGGTATCGATGAAGTGAAGTCAATCTCGATTTTTTCCTATCAATGATCTTGTTGGAGTGGGCTGATGATGGACTTGGGCCTTTATCTGTACTAGCTTCCGATTTTCTCTATAAAAAGCGATACAAACTCATAGTTAATGCTCCTTTCATTTAATACAGCATCCCGTGAAAATATCAAGTCTAACGGAGTTTTCATCGTGTTTGTTTTTATGCTGTGATTCTCATTGTCATGGATACAGTAGAAACACTGGTAAAAAAAACAAGAGAATTAAAATAAATCATTTCAAGAAAAAACGAATCATGCGACTGTACAACAGGATTGAATTGTGCCTCCGTCAATTTTAAGAGAAGAGAGAGAACGGCGAAAAAGTCGAAACACTGAATACATTAAAACGCGCTGTCAGGTAATAAAAAAGAAGTAGACTGTGGCTTATGTTTGTTTTCACATTGTACTGTAACATAATGGTATCCTTAGAAATCATCTTTGCAATGAAATTACAATCGTTGTTAAGACTTACTACATCGCTAAAAAATATCCTCGATTCAGTATGAAACCTACTCTGTTGTCAGAGCAGACCGCTACTTATATTTTTTGTATATTTAAGTCGGTTTTGTTGAGGTACTGACGTTTTCCCATCTACTGAGTAGATATACACGAGTCGGAGTGCGGGTGTGGGTGTTGGTATATAAAATAGGGCGACCACACCCCAAAATACTCGAAGTACTCGTACTCAATAGTGTCGAGCTTGAAACTTGAAACTTAAATTTTCAGCTTTCAGCTTTCAGTTAGTTAATCTCTAAATTAGTGATTTTTTTATATTTCAAGTAATCATTTGTGACATTTCGCAACCATAAAACAGACCACAGGTATTATGAAATCCCTAGGGAATCTCTTCATGGCATGTCCATTTTTCCTCATCAGTACGGTGAAGATAACGACCTGAATATGTCTTGGTTACTAGTTGGCCAAATGTCACACGCAAACTAGAGAACCCATGTATGTATATTTACTCTACAGTTCCTTAAGATCAGATCCAAATTAAAAAGATACTCTTGCTGCAACCTTCACTGCCGTCGGTTATGACCCAAGTGAGCAAAATAAATGGGGTGTACGGGCGACATGACTAGTCCGAAAAGTCTGTTATCCCAGTCAAGTCTAGTCTAATACGCCTTCCATATATATTGTGACTAGTCCGTATGTCTTTTTCCCCGTCTGGACTGGTCCAAGATATTCCAGAGCATTCCTCTGACTGCTCTGCTTATTCATTTACCCGCATCTGGACTAGTCCATAGCAGGGGAAAATATTGTGAAAAGGTAGAAGAAAGTTGGATTCGAACATTAGAGACACTTATAATACTATTAAAAATCAGACTGGCGTCTTAGCGGTAGTCCATAATACAATAAGCCTTATGGCTATGTATATATTCTAAAGCTCAAGTGGGTGTCTTCCATATACGATGAGTGCAGAAATCACTTGATGAAAACTGATTCTCACTACTCGAAAATTCCTTTAATGGTAGTTACAAGGACTGTCCTAGGTTAATATAAGCTGTTGTATGTTCGTAAAGATTATTGTATTTTTTAAGTACATCGGCAGTCCGAATTCTGAATTATCTAAATATTAGAAGGAAAAAAATTGTTGAATAAAATGTCCTGCTGAATTGCTAAATTAATGGCTAGACCAAAACAAAAGCATAAGATAAAGTAACCACAGTTTTCAATTTATTTAATTCAATTTCATCTGAATAATTTTTGAATTTATAAAAAAAATATTTTTTATTCCTATGAAAAATTGAATAAAACTTAGAAAAAAATTCCTACTTTAAAGCATCTTAGAATGACTAAAGATACTGATAAATTGATCTCTCGATCAAATGGCTCAATGGTCTGAACGATGGATAAGTAATAGTTGGTATGTGTGTTCGAATCTAGTTGTAGTCATAAAATATTTCAGTTTAGACTAGTCAGGATCTCGTCATTATATAAGACCACAACTCGTCATGTAAAGCGTCATGGACGCTCTTACTTTTATTTAGAATCATATTTTNTATGTATCTCCGTAACTTAACACTTGTGTCCTAATCCAACGCCCAAAATATTCTTGTAACGGTGTTTAACTTCTTCGCTTAAGAGAATGTAATTACTTGGGCTCCTCAACAGAAAACGTGCACAACTAGATTTTATTGCGGCTAGAACTTACAGTGCAACAGATTGTTTTTGATAATCTTAAGTACTTCAACCATTACGATTTGTTATGACTACTATTTATTGGAAATATTTTGCTCAATGAAGAATACGATAAGCAGTGAAACAATTAATGATATAAGAAACGAAGTTCGGGCAAATGCTTCTACTCTAATGCACACGTTTTGAAATGAAATTTGAAGAGTATTTTACGAAATATTTTCGCTTTTCGACGCCTGAAAAGGTTTCACACGAAGCTCTACATGATACTAAACTCTTTTTACATTTCTTCTGTGCGAAGAAAACATTTTAAAGCGTAGTAAAATGCCGCCGAACCCTTTTTTCAGTGCATGCACTTTTTGTTGAAAGAAGTCAATGCTAATGAAAGAATACATGCCACTCCTAATACGCTTCAATTAATCAGAAAATAGCACCTTTCGTCATGGATAAAAAGAAAACAGAATAATAGTATTTTATGAAATGCTATTGCCATTTAAAGCTATTATCATCGGCAATGTCTGTCCTTTACTTTGTTGTTTTCGTTCTTCAATGAGACAGTTAGCGAATTTAGGACGAAGCAATTTCATATAAAATTGACTACCCAGTCAGACAAGTAACGAAAAAATCGGCATTTTTATGCGGTAGAAGCGCATCTTTTAACGAGTTAAATGAATACTTTTTTGTGAGAAGAAAACGAATCGATATATGTTAATGCTTTTAAACTTGTTTTTAGTCAAAATAATTTTTTTTAACATGTTAGAATGTGCGCTTTTAACGCATGAAAACGTCGATTTTTTCGCTACTTGTCTTACTGGGGAGTGCAGTTTGGACAATCGAAATTTAGTTCAATTTACTCTTTAGTAGAAATAACGTCTCTAAAGACTGAATTGAACTCGGAGAGTTTTTGTTTTGTAGGACACGAAAATAATTACAATTATATACAATATTTACAAAAAAGTGAAGACATTTTCGACTGCACCTTGGACAAAAAAGTATCCGAGTTCTCAGATGCCGGAAACGGAGGGAACCGACTGGATTCCGATAACAGAATCCTATAGGGTCCGACAGCCTAGTTTCATCGGATTCGGTAATCGGCATAAGTCGAAAGTTATCGGTATTAACTGGCATCCGATCAGAATCATGTCGAATGCAGCCATCGGAACTCATCGAATTGAAATACATCCGATAAAATCCGATTGCCGACTTTTGACTTGGGCTTGTATGAGTTAGCATCTGTTTGAAAGTTGAAACTTCAAGTTTCAGTTGAATTCGGACATCAAGTATTACATATATAATCAGCGTTGATGATCTCACTCTCGTCAGAAAAGTCTATTTATGCGCTTTCGTGGAGCTTACAAAAAGGAGAGGAGCCAAGGTCGAGCAATCACATTGTAAGATCTGATAAGGTCTTGCATCTGGTCTGATGTGATCTTGCACGATCATACGAAAATCATACAAAAAATCGTAGTCTCTGAGATCTTAGATCAGGTCGAATAATCAGATTCTTCGAAGATCGTATTAATGTGAAGATCTTTCAAGAATCTTATTGTGCGAATTGATCTAAGATCTCAGGAACTACGATTTTTTGTCAGATTCTTGTAAGATTTCGTCCGTATTCCAAGATCTTGTATGTATTTCATAAGATCTTGTGTCAGATTTTTCGACCTGAGTATACCAAATTTTAATCAATTTAGAATATAGGGGCGATTTTGGCTTGTTATGCCCCCCCCCCTTCATTTGCGTAGAAAAGCTGTTAGCGCAATCCCTGTGGGATTAAAATNAAAAAGGATAAAAAAATCTGCGAAATCTTTAAAGGTTCTTAATCTGTGCCCAGGTTAAGAACCTTTAAAGATTTCGCAGATTTTTTTATCCTTTTTTTGAAACTTTGGACACCTTTATATGCTTTTAGAAATCTCCGGAACCTTTTTTGGGATTCAGTAAAAAAGCGATTTTTTTTAGAGTGTACCTTATATACTTCAACACTCCTTTCTGATCGCCTTTCACAAAATAGGGAAATTAGCTTTCACTAATAGACTTCGCGACTTTCACATTGTTGCTTCAAAAGGGATGTACTAATAGACGGCTTTTATTTAGACAAGCATAATGGTATTAAAAACAACAGTAATAATGATATGAGTTCTTGTTCATTGTTCTAGCTCATGGCACATTCGAAGTGGATCCTAATCGTCGGCTCGACTGGTGAAGGCAAAAGCAGCCTAATTAATTTGTTGATGGGGCGGGAAGTGGCTAACGTTAATGATTCAGCTGATGGTGTTACGATGGATTGCCAAGAATATGTCACCAAACATGCTGAAACTGAATACCATCTTTATGATACTATAGGACTACATGAGGCTGATGGGGGTAAGGTACCCCATAAAAATGCGATAGAGAAGCTGGTGGCTTTCGCTAAATCACACTCTGAAGGATTCAATCTGATTATTTTTGTCATGGCCAAAGGCCGTATCCGCCATGATTTCGAACAGAACCACCTTTTGTTCCATGATACCATATTTTGCAGTCAAGCACCTTCCATTCTATATGTCAACGGCTGTGAGTTTGAGAAACAAACAGGCAAATGGGTTACTGAGAATGCAGAACGCTTGAAGTCCTTCCAATTTAAGGATGTTGTCTGTGGAACCACCATGAAACACGCAGGCGAATTCGAAGAAAGAATAGCTCCGAAGCGGGAAGAAACCAGGACGGCTATATGGAATGCGATTGACCAGTTTAGTGCAGCAAAACGTGCTCCTATTACAAGATATCTGAAATGGTGGCAGAAAGCGATAAATATAGTTTTGAATGTTTTCGGACAGCCCCCACTGTTTCAGACTGAAGAAATGAACAAGTTCGCCGAGATTCTTCGTAAGAAAGGCGTCCGTGAAGATGTTATTAAAGAACTAGTGAAAACATTGCAATAACAATATTTCAAATTGCTCTTACTCTTAAGAAGAGAAGGTTTTGGGTGAAGTCAGAGTTATGCCCATGAGTTCCTCTCTGAGAATCCCATCCACCCAACAATACAGCTTTTAAACTGAAGATTAATTTTTTCTTCTGAATATATATATTTATTTGTACACTGTCGTCCGCCGCAATCTCAGCTAATGTCTAGCGAGAGTACTCATTTCAAATTCCAAGGTTTTATTCGATTACATAAATCTTACACCAGCCATAAATAAACAAATTGTGACGTAAGCCAGAGGTTCGACGACTATAGCACATTTTATTTCCAGTTCTGTTTTCTCTCTAGTGTCGATATTGCGAGCTTCCTATTTTTGAATGCCTTAGAGAGCAGCTCCTGAAGCATTGTCACAGTTTTTGACTAAACCCCCCACAATAAAAGACCCCGGGTCTTCTATTATGTTCCAGTGTAAAAAATTTCCAGGAGGTCTTGTATTAAGAACCACATTTTTTCCTAATATTTAATTTAAGAGGTTTTCCAGAAAACCAAGGTGATTTTCAGGATTTCCATCAGGATTTTCAAGGTTTTAAAGGTGTTATTATAATTGTGAACACATTCTCTTAATATTTCCAGCTTAAAATGCTAAGAATCAGACATATTTTGATGGGAAAACCCTAATTAAAGTTTGTAATTAGCAAAAAATTAATTAATTAAAGGGGAGTCTTTTTTATGTCGCACACACTTTTCTTCAGGGGTGGGGGCGAGTTACACAGACCCACCAGCTATCAAAATAGTGGTTTCTATATTGTAAACGTTTTTCCAAAATCAAACGATGGAATATATGGCTTTAGTTTATAATTATTTTATCTGGAGAGTAATCAACACATAGAATAAAGTGTTGATAATGCTACTGTGATGTGAATATACTTCTAATTATGTGAGTAATAGCACTATTTTAGTCTATTTAGAGCTTATCCTCGGCACCAATAATTTTAGTCTAACTGGCACCGTTGAATCGATATCAAGCTCTATTAATGTATGATCAACAGCCAAAAAACGGGCGTTTTTCACTGAGAGTCTGAATTCTCGATTTTTTGTGCTGTTGTGGGTTTAAATGTGTTTTTGAAAAATTTTGTCTGCTAAGGTAGATTTCAGATCAGTCAGCACAATAATGAACAGTTAGCTCCATCCTTCTTTCGTGAACGACGGCGTGTGCCTGGAGCATCATGATGATAGTTGTATCTATTGTGAGTTTATTTTTATTTACGAAAAATAGTCTGTTTTCTTGAATCATACTTTTATAGCTGCTTTCATTTGCGTATAAAAGATTCAACCAGTAACTAAAACGAATACACATGCTTTTGGCATTGCTCTGGTGAGCAATCGATCTATATTAATCAAAAACGTGTATCAAAAAAAAGTGCTGCACATTTGGCTGGAGCACGCTTTAGAAAATTCGCATACGAAAACAGATCCCAGAGTTACTTATCGAGCAATATCAAGTTCAACTCGCTAAAAGAGCTGCATTCCTAAATCTTCGGGTTATCATAAACTGTGGTAAAGATGATTGGTCACATGGGAATTATTGGAGTGAAGCTGTCTCGCATTCTTGATAAATATACTTATTACAGATGAAGCTATGTGTTATATATTGGTTTTACAAATATTCTTCTAGCTATTTCGGTGCGTGGAATGAATCAGTCTGTCTCTCTCTTAATCTTGGGTGTGGGTGTGGGCTTATTTGTCACTTTTTACTACAGACTAACCCACACCCACACCCCGCTATTGAATGCATTTAAGAAATATGAAAAGTGTGCATTTTTTGCATAATGATAAATTATATTTAGTTAGTTGTTTCTTTTTCTTTTATGCCATCGTGATTTTTGATCGTAGCATTAGATAGAGGTCTTCGAGTTCTATCTGGCACAGTAAGTTCAATAAGTGACACGGTTGATGGAACGCATCGTTTCAGGAAAAACTCGAATCTATCGCTAACTTCCCTCGCAGCATTAAAGTATGCTTCTTTGCTCGCGTTTTCCTTTCTGCAAATGCAATCAAATCGAAAATATGCACTGTATTCTATCTACAGTGTTGTAAAACGAGAAAAAAAACACATGGAATTAAGAAAAGCGCTTTCACTTTCCACTCAGAGTTGATGACTGTTGTGAAAACAGGAGACATTTTGTCACTTGTTATCATCGTTGGTATTTGCGCATAACACATAATTCTTTCAACGTTTCTCAATCATGTAAGATACCTTAAATTATACCATTTTCTTTCGAATTTCGCCTAGTAACTCCTTGATTCATCTGTATATTTTGTCAAACACGATCAAAAAGGAGTGTTGAAGTGGGTATGGTAGAAAATTGTCCCCATGCCCCGTCATCCCAATAGATCGCGACAAGAGTTTTAATTAGTTAAAATATTTTAATGTAATTAACTAATTAAGTAATCAATGTGAAACTATTTTAATTTCTGCTACAGACCGTGGCAGGTGCGCTTCGGGCCCTATCTGCCACGGCCAGTAACGGATCAAGATCTCGTCTGTCGTGGTCTGTAATACTCTGAACTTGGAACCAATCATAGATCGTGATAGACAGGCTCCAAGTATGATCACAGATCATAACAGACGGTTTCAAGGGACTATCAAAGATTATGAATAAGTAACATCTAATTGGAGCATATATTAAATATTTCCTAGTTGATGTTTTAGACTGCAAAGTAAGTCATGATACAGAAATCAGCCTCAATATACATAAGAAAGGTTAGTTTTTTGGCAATAAGAAGCAATAGTTACATCCTATTTCACATTTTTAATCCCACCAGGATTACGCTAACAGCATTTTAGATTAATGGCGACTTTAACGACATCAAGTGAATGTTCACAATGCTCGAAGACTAAAGCACAATGCACTTGTCGAGGATGTCAAGGCTCGTTTTGTACGAAGCATTTCAATGAGCATCGCCAACAATTGTCAGTGCGATTCGATCAAGAAATTGGTGAAGCTCATGACGAGCTTGTCCAACAAATAGACAAGCTCACACGGCAAAACAAAATTCATGATGATATTTTCTCTGAAATTGATCGATGGGAGACAAGAATGATCAAAAAAATTCAGCAAGTAGCGGAGAAGGTTCGTCGTCAAATCATCGAATTGGTCAGCCAAGGAACAGAGACTTTGAATGATGAATTAAAAGCTTTGACCAAGGATATTCGTCGTTGTCGGCAGGAAGACGACTTTGTTGAAGAAGATATCGAGAACCTTCGACAAAAAATATATGAACTACAGTCATCATTCGAAAAAACCACTGTTTCAAATGATATCGAAGTTATTGAACGAAAAGATCCTATTAAATGGAACCGTATGATCTATGCCAGGAAGCGTCAACAAATGCGTGAGTAAAGCAAAAATCGACAAATACTTCATTTATATGTGACCTGGCCGGATTCCATGAGCTCTGAGCACTTAAGTATTTCATAGCTCAAACAATGATCAAAAAGGATATAAAAGAATACTGAACCACAGAATCTGAACTTTTGAAACCAATTAAACTCATGGAACCCTCATAAACCAATCAGTTTATAGAATTTAAAGAAATCAAGGAACTTAAATTAACGAAATAGATCCATAAATTCCATTCGTTATAGGAGCTACTGTACTTTGTGACTGAGAAAGAAAAATGACACGTTACTCAGGCATGCCCACATTTACAGTCCTCCGCTACAACCAATGTTCACAGTCATTGATACATCGGTCTACATGCTCATTGACCTTACCACAACTATTAATGCTCTATTACAACGTAAAACCAACACCATCGTTTAAATCGATCTCGCACCACAAGTATCACAGACCTAAATTCCCAATATTATTGAGGGGTGTTCAAGGACTGTGAAATAGAAATTCTTCATCAGTTCCCTCACATTGCCCTGGATGCGAACATTAAAGCATACAACATTCATCCACAAATTTGTGTACATGGATGCTAGGGTACAAAAAGTACTTCAAAGAAAGCATTATTTTGACTTTCATGAACGGAAAAATTATGAGGGAACTGATGTCACTTCTTCGCTTCCTGAGGAATTATCATAGCGTCCCTGATAATTTCTCTTCACTTTAGGAATTTCAATCTCTCGGTTCTTGTCTACTGCGTAATAATTTGAAGTTTTTGAATAATTTTCCTTTCATTAATGCTTGTTTACCTTTTTAATCTTACGTGATAGATGCATGAAATTTTCAAAGTCGACGCAGAAATATTAACAAGTTTAATTAATGAGAGTAAGCAACCATTATTGTTTTGCAGACTATTTTGAATGTAAATGTTAATAAAAACTCATTTTCAAATAAAACTAATTTATTTCGATAGTTTTGAACCCGATTTAAAACGAATTCTGCCTAAGTTTAATTTTCTTCGTGACGTATTTGTGTAACATCTGATTGGAATACATCTGATTTGACTTCATGTTAAAGCTTTAGACTGAAAATTAAACCACGATATAGAAATATGCCTCAATGCGCATAAAAAGTTCAGTTATTAGACGATTAGCAATAACAGTTTCGTCGTATTTCACACGCACACGCACACCCATAACCACACCATGAAACTATTGAAAAAAGTTCTATATAATGTTATCAGCTAGTTGAGTATACAATATGAGAACGTTGCAACTCGTCACTTGACGAGTTTTTTTTCAGACAAAACAGGGCGTTCGTAACACCAAAAATAGAGATATGCGAGAAAACAGGGATATCGTAACGAAATTTACAGGGCGATCGTAAAGATTAATACAGGTAGTTCGTAACAGTTACAGAGCTTTCGTAATGAAATATATGTGGCAGGCGAGTTTGGAATTTAGTTGAGTTTGGAATAGCTCTTTCTTAATTTTTTTAATAGAATTTTTGTTGAGATCAGCCTTTAGAAAATTTTGTATTGATAATTATTTCTTTCATCTTTTTACAAGGTTTTCATATAAATTCAACTCTCTGTACATTTATTAAACTATGGAAACATGGGGACATTCAATTTATCTGAGAAAAATAAATTTTGTATTTTTATTTCTCAATGATAAATTCACTCTCTCTGTATTTTTTCAAACAATGGGGACATGGGGACATTCAATTTATCTGAGAAAAATAATTTTTCTTATTCATACAACTTTTATAAATCAAATATAATAATGTACTAAACATCCTTGTAATACCATCTGATGATTGATACAGAGGAGATTAATTATATTATGACTCATACCGGTAGAATTTAAACAAAACAAAAATTTTATTATTATTATTATTATACATAAAGCACAAGGTAATCATTTACCTATAATTTTTTTCATTCATTCGATTCAATTTACTAGTGAATTTTTTTTCTCCTTTTAAATATGTTTTATTTTATGAAACACGAGCAGGGGAAAAAAAGAAGAAATTCAAATAATTTTATTTCGCGCATTCCAATCTCAACTGAAATTCTCATGTCAACTGTAACATATATATTAGTCATGTCTCATTTATGTACAGAAATTACATGGATTTCGTAACGAATTTTACAGGACTTTCGTAACAGCTAAAATAGAATTTCTCACGGTATATTTCAAAGGACGTAAGAGTGTCAAATCAGGGCTGCCGTAACGAATTTTACAGGGAAGACGTAACTGTTCATACACGGTTATCGTACCAGAAAATCATAGTCTATTGAGTTAGATGTATAGGGCTATCAGACCAAAATGCCAGACGATCCTAACTAATAGTCTTGTCTCCGTAAATGAAGACAAGACCCGTTGTTGACTGAGATTTTCAACTTACTTTACTTCATAAAGAAACTTCATAAAGAAATGTATTAGTATATTTATCAATTATTATTCTTACTGAATAGTTCGTACTGCTCTTATGTAACGCAGTGACATCTATAGCTGTGTAAAGACATGAATAATGTACGTTAAACAGTAAGTTAGGTAGGATACCTGAAAAGTTGCGGACGTTCTGAAAGATGGTATATACTATAGTCATCTCACAAAGAATAATGGATATAAACATTCTTTCTGTAAAAAGCCTGATTTTTTTGTTACAAAAGCCCTGTAATTATAAATGTTCATATGCCACTTTTAAGTGCGATAGCCTTGTAATAGCCGTTACGATAGCCCTGTATTGTCACTTATATTTCTTCAGCAATTATCATACGACCGCCCTGATTAACCGGTTACGATAACCCTGTAAAATTCGTTACGAAATGCCTGTAATTGAGGACGTGATGTTTTAAAATGGTACGTATAAAATCACTGGTTACGATAGCTGTGCAAAATTCGTTACGATAGCCCTGTTTTTTTGTTACGAAAGTCCTGATTCTGCCGTTACGAAACCGCTGTTACGGGCTTTCGTACTGTCAATTCTTTACGAAAGCCAGACAAAAAAAAACTTGACGAGTTGCATCTTTCCCTACAATATCTTATACTGTTTTAAAATGCGGCAAAACTCAATTTTTCACTTGAATATAGACAAAGGAAGTGATGCCTGAGAAAAAGACTCATTTAGCTAATAGTTGGGGTGTGGGCATGGGCGAGGCTGTGGCAGGGTGTGGCTGGGTGCGGGTGTGCATATGGGTTTAGATAAAAAACATGCTTTTCCACACCTAACTACACCCACATACATACCCCATACTGCGATGTATGACCACTATGGCATACTGCAAGATATGCCTAGTGTAAACTTCTATTTATCTCTCAAACTCTAAATTCCTATATGCAGTCTTTTGTTTTCGGTCCGATATCACTACTCGGATGAATAATACACCCTACAGTGGCGCAGCTTCAATCTCTGCGACGTATTCACGAGTTTCCTCCAAGTAGAAGGCCTCATGATTTCCTCTTTTTTAACAAGTTTCTAAGGATTCGAGAGTTTCATGGGTCTGTGAGCTTCTTGGCTTTTGAGGGTTCCGTCACTTTCATTGGTTCCGAAAGTGCGGATTTTCGTGGTGTGGTATTTCTTTAATCCTCTGTAGTCATTGTTTGGATTCTGAAATACTCAAGAGTTGAGAACTCATAGAATCCGGTCGTGTCTCATTCTTTTCTTCGTGTGAATAAGACAATTGAATGAAACTGTTCCTCAAAAAGGGTTATTATTTTCATTTCAGTTTTACCCAGTATTCCTCTTAATGTGAAATGGGCACTCAAAGGTTGCACTATTGCTGGAGGTCATGGACGAGGTGATGCATTAAACCAACTAAACGCCCCTTTTAGCGTCTACATCGATGATAAACAGAGTATCTATATTGCTGACTGTGAAAACCATCGTATTGTGGAATGGAAACCAAATTCAACTGTTGGCGAAGTGGTGGCCGGTGGGAATGGATCTGGCAATCGAGCTAATCAGTTGTGCTGTCCTACTGATGTCATAGTTGACAAAGAGGCAAATAGTCTCATCATTTGTGATCGAGGAAATCGACGAATTATGAGATGGTCTTGCCAAAGGGGCACTTGTGGAGAGACTATCATTTCAAACATTGACTGTAGCAGGTTATCGATGGATAATCGAAGATCTCTGTACGTATCTGACTGGAAAAAGAATGAAGTAAGACGATTCGATGACGGCGGTACTGAAGGAACTATAGTGGCACGTGGCAGTGGACCAAGTGATCGTCTCAGTCAACCTACTTGCATTTTTGTCGACCAAGATCACTCAGTGTTCGTTTCGGATTACGATAATCACCGCGTATTGAAGTGGATAAAAGATTCACATGAAGGTATCATTGTAGCTGGTGGAAACCGAGAAGGAAATGATCTAACACAACTGTCTCATCCCCAAGGATTGTTCGTTGACCAGTTTGGTAGAATCTACGTATCAGATCAGAGAAATCACCGAGTGATGCGCTGGTGCGATTCAGCAAAACAGGGAGAGGTCATTGTTGATGCAAATAATACAGGAGATTCATTATGTCAGTTGAATCGTCCAATAGGCTTATCCTTTGATCAACATGGCAATCTTTATGTCGTTGATGGAGGTAACGATCGAGTCATACGATTTAATATGCAGCCAAATTGACATTATTTGATGTCAGCAAATATTGTTGACAAATCATTCCGTTTTCTGTTTTGAACACCGAGTTAAGGTACTAGTTCAATTGAATAAATTAAATTCTGGTTAGAGCGCTCCCAAAATAGGAGATGAATGTTTTCATGAATTGAAGCAGAATATTAGTCGAAAGTGCAGTCGTTTGAGAATTTATCGACTGTTTAATTTCTGTTTCTTACTTCAATGCCGTTTTTTTTGATTCATTAATTGATTTCATCATATACTATCCCGAAGAAAGTGAACTTTTTTTGAATAAATACCAACTTCACATGTAAAAAAATAGGGGTAAAATCAGATTAAAATCGATTTTAATTAGCTAAAATCGGTTATAATCAATGCAACAGTTGCTTCCCAATACTACCGATTACAACAAATTTTAGTTGATTTTTATCTGTTTTTAATCAATCACAAATCAACTAACAGCTGATTCAATGCAGCTGTGATGGTTTGAGATGACATCAGGCACATAATAGCATCTCATCAATCACTTCCAGTAACGTTGATTTACAATGAGCAAGATTAAACTTATTTTTACTTTCCTGAAAGTACTTTCGCAAGAATTCATCAGTATTCTCTAAACTACATTTTTCAGAATTTTTAATCTTGCAACAAAATATACTTATACTTCATTATTTTCTGCTAAACGAACTGGTGATACTGCTCTCCGAGAAAAAGGAAGACATCAATGAAAACAATCGCTATCAAAACGAACAACAAGTCTGAACATATTCCATTTGAATCAATGGAGAGAAACAAAAAATGATTTGGTTGGAAAACAAAATTTATCTTTAAAATTCGTTTTGAAGCGAAAGGAAGAAATAACGAAAAAACAAGTCAGCTTTATATTAAAAGGAAACTCGTATTATAGCCCAGGAATGTGGCGGTTTTGTGCATTCAATTATTTTTGTGGGAAGTACTGCAAAAAGTGTTACAATGTTTTTTCTTTGAAAGGGGTTTGATGTTTCTGGTTATCGTGTATTACATCAGATTTTCTATGCGATTTTCGAGATAATTGAATCGTTGTTCTAAATTCAAACCAGGTCATATATATTGAAATCGCGTTTTCCATATGCATAAAGAAGTCGAGCTCAGTGTCTAAGGTTTTGCCTTGGTCTTACATGTATAGAGTCTAAATAGGTTGTTATATCATTTATTGAATAACAAAGGTGATAGTTACTGATGTAGGATTGCTTATGCATGTCGTTTATTACCAAGTACTGAAGTAATAATCTATCTTTCTAAATTTTCCAGATATCGTACTTTTAAGATTTAAACGGTAATTTATTTTACACTTTGGAAATGAACAGTCTTTAGATTACTATGATGGCTTTAACTTCAACTTTTATAACGCCATATAAGCATAAAAAATCATTACAAATGATTTTCTTCAAACGTTTTCTTAGTAATTATGAAAAATCAATAAAGAAGTGACTTCTGATCACGGAAGTTCTCAAAACATCTTTTTCAGCCTAGGATCAGTTTTGCTTGATTATCGTAAATTAATCTGTTGAAAAAATTGAATAACTCCTATTTTGCATTTTTCAATTTAGCTATTTTTACCTGCATAAAACTCAATTCGCTATAATGCATTCGAAAGCAAAATTGATTCTAATATATTATTAGTAGTAGGAGTTTATTTTAAACGAATCTAAATCTCAACGATTATAATCGATTCGAGAAAAGAATCAATTTTTGTGAATTTTAGGCGAGAAAAAATAATAAAATACTGATGAAAATCGATTCTAATTGACTAATAAAAATCACAGACAATCGATTCTAATTGACTAATAAAAATCACAGACAATCGATTCTAGTCGCTTTAATCGATTTATGCGATTCAAGTAAAAATATCGATTAAAATCTTTAATTTAATCAGAAGAAAATGATAATTGCTCGATTTTCATCAATTATTGGTGGTGCGAATCGATTATAATCAAGAATATGTTGATTTTTCGCGTCCATATTTTTGCATGGGCTACTGTAATTGTTTTGAAGGGCGTAAAGTTTCTAATGGTTTGGTTTCGCTTCGAATAAATATCATCATTTTCTCGTAACTGCTCGATGCACCAACATTAATGCAACGTACGGATATGGTTTCTACAACTTATGTGAAAGCAAAAAGCAGCATTCTGGTATCATTATCTGCTAGATGCTTTAGATAGTCATTCTTGGGGACATACAAAAATCTATGTTTCAATCTTCTGCTGATCTTGAGAGGTGAGGCCTGGCTATGTATTAGTATATTTCAAAAGGTAATCGAAATCCATAGCAATATAAAATATATTTGCATAGTCACACTTTTTAATGCAATAATAAACTGTGCAACTCAATCCTTGTAGTAGTACTGATTGCAACCCATTATTTGGTCGATCAGTAAAATGGCATGCATTTGGGAGATAAAAAATTGAATGAATTCAATTTTTTATTTATGATGACTGGTTTCAACTAAATAACCATAACCTTGCGGGTGTGGGTGTCAGTGTGGGTGCTGTCCTTTGAGTCATCTCTACGCCCACCTTAAAGATTCATACCATATTACACAGACTGTAATATTACAAAGAAAATAGTAAATCTCTCCTTATTTTATAGAGATAAATATAAAATATAAAACACTAAGCACACTACTCATTATACTCGGCACATAAGACATTATTGCTGAAGAATTATGATAGAACTCAAATTAACTATTATATACTCCATTGTACAAGTGAGAAACAATAGTCTTGTGGAATTTTTTGCCGTGCACCCCTACAATTTTGTTTATTATGCACCGGAAATCTTCCTTGCTCTTTTCTCTTTAGTCTATGTATGACATAATACACTTTCGATGACATAAATTCCTTTGGCTATTCGATCATTCAAGAATAAATATTTTTCCTTCATTTTATGCGCAAATATTTATTTTATATGCCAATGAATTTTAAATATTTTACCATATTCATGCTTGAAGGGAAAAAATGTTTTTAATGATTCGAAAATATGCACAACTATTAGTATATATTCATGTGTATTAACAGTTTCAATTAGTTTTAATACTGATCGAAAAGAAGGATTGATTTTGTACTAGATTTAAAATTACTACGATGAAGCTCAACATTGGTTTAATATTTTGTGGTATGATTTTGTGTTGTACTTACTCAATATCATTTGCAGATCCAATTGAAACAGAGGATGAATTTATGGCTTCGCTGACAGAGCCGCAACGGCAGCTATTAAATAATTTAGAACAAGTAGTCCTTTCTTCTATCATTAATGCTACCACGAATGGAATGCGTGGCAGAAGCCCTGTAAACAACACTCTCGTAGAGAAAGTGAAAACCCTTCAGCGATCGTTGACACCATTACAAGGGCGATTCTTTGGCTCCATCGGTAATGCTATTGGTGGCTTCTTCAAAAAAGTTATTGGTAGCACCGTTAATAAAGTTTTTGGTGGTTCCTTGACTAAATTTGTTGGTGGCTTCCTTGGAGGACAAGTCTGCTCGAATGTTTGCAAACGCGTTATTGGACGTCGCTGATCTTTGACAGCTCTAAATAAATTAAAGAACAGATCAATCTATCTTTTAACGTAAAGACAAATCAATCTGCTATTCCCAACTCTTGCTTTTCAACAATCGATCAAAGTCGAACACTAAATTATAATATTGAAATTCTAAATAAAATTGTGCTTTAAAGTTAAAATAATTAATTAAAGAAATGCAGAGTTTAATTTTGTCGACATGTTTCGTGCTATTTGTTTATATAATAAAACACTATTCAGGGCTCTGCATTACAATAAAAGGACAGAAATTGAAAATTAATTATTGAGGTCGAGGATTTCGAATCCGTTATTATTTTTTCGATCTGAGCTCCCATCGATCAGTTATTAGGTCCATCAAAAATTCGGTGACTGTAAAGTTAGACATTTTATTTCAACTCCTATCTCAATTTTGGTCGAAGCTTGAAATAGGTTATCGAGGTCTGGAAATCCAATTCCGTCATCACTTTTTTGGTTCGAGCCTCCGTTGATCAGAAATTGGGTCCATCAAAAAATCGAGGGCTGTAAAACAAGTAGCACTCATCCTACGTATTCGCTGACCCTTTTCTGAAAAAATAAAAATGGTACTTCATTGTGAATTACAAAGCAGTCTACGATGAACTTGTAGGAATTTTGTTTCGGAAGATAGTTATGCAACACACTAATAATTCCGTCGTGATTTATTGCTTTATTCAACAAGTAACGCGACCTTAATGTCGCTAATCCACTACTAAAAGGATATAAGCATTCAAANATCAATCACGAGGATTAGTCATAGTCGAAAATATTACGTAACAAATCAAAATAGAGATCATAACAACAGATAACACGAATAAACGTTTAGCGTCAGTGAGTGCCATCTACTGACGCTAACACTAATATTCTATAGAGAGAACTATTGATTTAAAATATCAGACGAAATGCAGAAATTCGTCGAACTTATTTTTCATTTGAAGACTGGAGCTTAGATAAATAAAATGGAAGTTCCTAAGCTGATTTTTACTCAGTATGGTTCATTTTATATAGTACGTTGCGAGAATGTCAAAGAAAATATTCATAAAAATATATAATACATATGTTAATCATATTTCTTTTGTGTAAGAAACTCTTTTAGTCATTTCAAAACTACCTTGCAACCATAAGCACCAATAATCAGAGTTCATCAAGATTTGTTCATTATAGAAAGTCATTGTGACATTTTGGTCTTCATCAAAATTCAGTAAAATTTATTTTTGTTCCATAAAACCACGATGTAGCTTAACAAATGATAACTTTAACAAAAATAAGCTGAAACTCCAATACGGATAGCAGTATAAATGCTAAAAGAACAAACAACTATAAATGAGAGAAGATTATCAAGTGAACAGGTTGGACTAACGTCTCATTCACATTAATTATATAACAAAAAAGAAAATCGCACACTCAAAATAACATTGTTAACGGCGGAAACTGATCAGCGAACTATTCGAGCCAAGTAATATCTAGCATTGGTACCACCGGTGATCAGAAACAATGAATAGTGATGCTTTACAGCGGTTGATTTCGATTGCATTCTTCTAGAAAGAATCTTGTATAGTACATTTATTTGAAGAGTGTAATTGAGCATTATGAATTAAATTGCGCTAAGAACATGTTTCTATAACGCCATTAGTGAATGTATTCATCAAGAGAGTACTCGCACTAGAAAATGCCGCGAGGACTCATGAGTACTCGCCCTGTAAACTCGGGTGTTTTCAGAGTACTCATCATACATTTCCTGAGTACTCTCGTGGATTTTTGTAAAGTACTCAGACATCTATATTTTGTTCTGCATCTTTGTACTGCGTTCAATTTATATTATTTAAAAATTGATGATAGAATAGTGACGTGCACAATAAAAATTTCAGAAACGAACTGTTTCATAATCTTAAATGCTTTTTAATTAGGACACAGAGATAAAACAGTTATTAGCAGAATGTAAGAAAAACTAAATGAAATCTCTATTGGGAATATTACAAAATATGTAAACACAAACATACGCACAAATGAGAAATAAAGTATGCATCGAATTAAGATACACGATAACAATACACATTCACTTTAGATCGTTACAAAAATATGAACATTTTAAATCGAAAGCTATAATCGTTAAGTAAAAAATAAAAAAATTACGAACTGTCTTCTATATGATAGATGCTTCTTCAGAATATTGAATTTCATGTTTTTGGAAAAGATTTCTCAGTCGTTTTGTGTTTCATTAATTTTCAGAAAAAATTTAATTTTATCTAAAACAATATTTCATCTTTGATTTAAGATAAAAAATAAAATAAATAATTTTGTATTTTCAAATAAGTATTTGGTCTTACTTGAGAGATGAATAGCTGAAATGAAATAAATTTGCTTTTCTATTCTTTAAATAGCCAATTGACTACTGCACATGGGTGGCTCATCACAAAATACGGAGGATGAAATTGATAATTTGTTTAAAAAGCTTTTTCAAAATTTTCAATTCATTATACAGTTGTTATTAACTATGCAATATTATTTTATTTTCCCGCATCCTAGTGCATAGATGTTTTGCTGAATGCGTTCGAAAAAACGACGATGAGTACTACGTTGAGTAGTCCTATTTTCGGGTACAAGTATTTCTTAGAGAGACAGCTCATTGGAGTACTCTTAATAGTACACGAAAAGTATTGTTACACATAAAACTCATCGAGTACTTTCACTAAGCCATGGACTACGTGTCTTTTTTAGATCATCTTCACTCTTTCGAACCCCCATGGGGAATAAAACAATTAATTTACATATCTATGGAAACAAAATAACAGTCCATAGAAGCGCCAAATTCCAATTGTATGTTATTTATTTTGTTTGCAATAAAAGGAGCCAAAAACTATGCACATTTTCAGAAGTATATCCGATATTGATTAATAATTAGATCTTGATTGATGGTCTGACAAAGATACTTTTCAAGTAGTATGAATCTAGGAATCAAGAATCAATCTCATAACTTATGTCAACCTATATGCTGTATACATGAAGAGAGATATACGATGAAAGGCGTTTTTCCTTGAGTGTGCAATAGTAATACATGGAAGTATGCTTTCGATGATATCATTTCCTTCGGTTATTCCATCATTTAAGAATAAATATTCTTCCTTCATTGTATGCACATATATTTATTTTATATGCAAATAAATTTTAATTATTTTACCATATTCACGCTTGAAGGGAAAAAATATTTTTAATGATTCGAAAATATGCACAACTATTAGTATATATTCATGTGTATTAACAGTTTCAATTAGTTTTAATACTGATCGAAAAGAAGGATTGATTTTGTACTAGATTTAAAATTACTACGATGAAGCTCAACATTGGTTTAATATTTTGTGGTATGATTTTGTGTTGTACTTACTCAATATCATTTGCAGATCCAATTGAAACAGAGGATGAATTTATGGCTTCGCTGACAGAGCCGCAACGGCAGCTATTAAATAATTTAGAACAAGTAGTCCTTTCTTCTATCATTAATGCTACCACGAATGGAATGCNACGACGACAAAGTCGATTATTAAAACATGTTTAGCTCTCTATTTTTGGCAGACTAAATATTAGTTCTACCATTGCTACATAATCCCCAAACGAGAGCTAACAATTAGAACCTGCTTCTCGACAAAAAAATTGTCAAGCAATTTGTTTTATCAAAATAAAAATTTGATAATGATATGTTATCAAGAAACTTATCGATCTCGATAGATATAATGCCTTGTATACCGTAGGATCTTGCATGTTCTGATAAATGCGTCTCGATGTATTTATTGCAGAAATGACTTGTTCGCTTACTATATCCTTTATAGAAAAAACAAGCTTTCGTAAATCATATTGTAATTAAAATAGATATGCCAATGTCTTCAGACGATCTTCATAGTGCTTATTAGCGGATGCTTTTTATATTTTGTAGCTAAACAGGCTTTCAATACTATGTGAAGAATTTCTTGTAATAAACATGGCATTTTCAAAGATAAAAAATATTTCACTAGAATAGTTAAAGGTTCTTCAAAATATAAATCAAGAATTTTTTTGGATTCTTCAAGATTGATCAATAGAGATACTATGCCGAAAACATAAGTCACACATATCAATCCTTTCGCAAATCTATTCAGATTTCTAAATGCGGTTTACAAGTAGGATTTCTTAGTTCAAATACTTGCTACTCTATCGATAAATATTTTTATTAAAAATAATAAAATTTCCTGAACACTATAACAATTATTAAAAGCAAATTTAAGCAGCATACAACAGTTTTCAGTTGTTAATAGCGTCTAGTGAAAGTGCTCACTATTGCTCATACATAGCTTGAATCACTCTAAAACCACCCGATACATCTATATGTTGCTTCCTCGTTACATATGACGTCAAAATACTCTTTGGTGATACTTTAAAAAATGCTTTAAACTATATTTTGAATTCTAAATAGAAAAAAATTATCAAGCTAAGTTATACTTTATCAACTGTTTTAATTAGCATTAGTATATCCGAAATCATGTATGAATTAAAGCTCAGAAGATTGTGACCGATCGAAAGAGCTTAAAAAATGATCCTTGCTTTTCAATCATCCAATCATTCTGACTTTAAATAATACCATAAACCACGACACAATAAACCCTGCCCTCTGTGCAAATTGACAAGAGATCGCTGCTGTGTACCGTAAATCTTAATAAGTGACATTCACTTAATAATAATTCATTCGATGACTTTTTTATTTAGATTTATTACAGTTTCAGCAGCCTTCGTTAGAAAAATTGAGAAGTTCAAACAACAAAATTTTGTAAGAGTATCTTTAGTTGAAGAACGTTAGCGACCACTACTTATAAGCCGGCATGCTACCGAACAGCCAAGCCGACGACCCAAGCTTCGACCACGTAGGAATGCGCGTTGTTCAAGCTCCAGTGCATTAGTAAAGTCTTGTAATGCACTAACAGTAGCATTATTTCGTACTTCATTTATGTTTAAATTCTCTTGCACAGCCTTTTCAGTTGCATCTTGTAATTGACTTCTTATATCAGTCCATAATTTTACTTGCTCCGGCTCTAACATTTGCACAAATTCGTCTTCTGTTGGTAAAGAATTCGTTACGATTGGATCCGCAAATGATATTGAGTAAGTACAACACAAAATCATACCACAAAATATTAAAC
>CAJNYU010004039.1:0-29871 GCA_905331475.1 Rotaria socialis | reverse complement strand
TAAATTCAATTTTTTTCTGTAATCTTTACATGAAGTATATAAGCTGCTTCTGTTATATTTAGACAGTCGGTAGGTTTTTGAGAAACTTAGAACATCAATGGCAAGAATTATGAAAGAACAAGTCATAGACTATTGACAATTTTTTTAAGGATATACCTACATCTTAAACGAGAATTCCTTGCTTTATTATTCAATTTTATAGTGGGGGAAATTTCCCGAAAAGAAAATTTCCGTCTGGGGAAATTTTGTATTTTTGCGGCAGATTCTGCACCCCTGCGTCTAACAAACTTCAAGAAACTTTCTCTCAGTATAGTCTGTTAGAGTCACAGATGCTCTATTTTTCAATGGTATTTGATGATACTTGAACTAATGTCATAATAATAAAATTTCGACAAGATGTTTTTTCGACCATACGTGACGGCTGCAGGATCTGTTTTCTGTATCTTTCGGATATAAACAAGACAGATAATTACAATTTTCACCATTGAAAAGCAGAGATGGAGACGCATCGAATTACAGATTACACATTTCTCCAGACGTTATCTGAAACCATTTCAATCAATTTTCTAAGTATGGAATAGAATGGTTTTTGTTTCTTCACAGAAATTGTTTGAAAAATTACTTAGAGTTTTGATTAAAGAATCTGTAACATTTGAATGATTGATTCAAAATATCTCAACCTTGTGCAGTTTGTGTAGATCTTCCAACGGCGATTTCAACATACAGCTGAAAGTTTAGGATTCATTGTAAACATCTCAGGAGCAGGGTATGCTTTCAAAGAAGTTGATTGAAAACCTTTAAAAGGCCATGTCAATAAACTTATAATATAAGATTACAAGCATCTTTATTTTCTCTTTCGAACAATGAAAACCGCACTTCTCTATCTTTTTTTTTATCAAAACTTGTCCCAAAAATGTTCAGTGAATAAGATTTAGTATAACCGTCACATATGATAGAAAAACAGGTTTTATCGAAATTCTATTGTTATGATATTAATTGAAGTATGATCAAATAGCATAGAAAAATAGAACATCTTTTTCTCTATCAGACTATATCGAGAAAAAGTTTCTTGAAGCTGACTATGCGGTATTAAAATGTCACTGCCACTACTTTTGGATACCCCTAAGTAATAGATTTATTCATATTTTATTTGCTAAAAACAGAATCTAACAGAACTGTTGATGCACATCAACTATAAATTTATTTTTCTAATGCAGATCATTGCGAAATCTGACAATTATATTAAACACGACTCATCACACACATAACTGACACCTTCTTCAACAATATCCTCTGCATTAGGGCCAGAGAGTAATACATATATTTGCCAGTAGCACTATTCCGCAATGTCACCTACTGTAACAGAACATGCGGAGACACAATTATAAAATCAAATATCAATAGTATCTTATTACAACGAGTAAACTAATTTCTTATTGCATTACCTGAGAATTCAGTAAACACTCGGTGAAGAAATATTTCGTTAAAAGAAAATAGAATTAAAACATTTCTTTGTAATCCATAAAATTCCTCATATCATATTTCCTATTGTCGTTCTGGTAGCAATCAATACTTGGTAATCATTGAAATGAAAAAAATCGGAGTTCCACTTGAATATGTTTGAAAATGATCTACGCTAATCCTACGCGCTAATTCAATTAATTTCCTCACTACTTTGAAGGCAGTAAATTTGCAAATGGTATTGTGATATTTTGTTGGGGGATAATATTATGACTGTGATATTTTTCTCATAAAAATCGACCTATACTTGATTTTCAATCAATCTCTTTACACATCAGAATAGAATAAGAAATAATTAAAGCGCTTCGTTTTTTTTTCGTACTATTTTGAATCGAATTTTCAAACAATTAACAAGGAACCCTGGAAAGTTCTTATAGAATATAAAAATTAATTGATGGATGTCTGAAAAGGCTTATCAGACATGAATATTGCGCATGTTCTGAACTCGACTTTAATAATTAACCTTTATCATTTTGTTGAAAAGTGTTGCAAAATAATTACCCAACTTAGAAGTCATTTTCTTTATTAAAAGCTTTATTATAGGAAATTATTGCTGCGGGATAACTTCCTCTAGATAAAGAAAAAATATTTTAATGCATGTCGGTCTTACTTTTTTTCTGCATTATTATTATGCTTATATGAAGAGGGAATTTTTCCAAAATATTTATTCTCCCTCGAACAAAAGTTAAATTGACTTCGTTGTTTTTCAAGTAGAGGACAATCTTATGGAAATACTGGTTACGATACTGACATGATTAGATTTGGGCGGAGACATAAGACTGCAAAGTGTAGCACGAGTTAATTATGATGGTTCCGTTTTAAATTTATTGTTAATTTGATTTTTCTTGATATTTCTCATGGTAATGCTATTATAGTATAAAGCTAGGCTTTTTACTCATATTTTCAATGAATGATAAATTAGTAGGCACTAGTAAATCCGATTATTTTACAATAAAAAATAACATCTTTTATTATTGATTCTAATTCGAATTGAAAATTATTCTTTTTCATTGTTAATGTCTTGTTGAGAATGAAATCTAAAATAGTACGTTTTTCTATGTCAAAAATAGAATAATTCTAGAAAAACTGTCAGTGCACTCCTTTCGGGATTGAAATATAAAATAAGTCTTCACTAGAGATTTACGTAATAGTTTAGATATGCAATAAGTCACTCGTGCATACATCACAATATTTGATAGTTAGTGACAAGTATCGCTTCCGATCTTTACGAAAAAATTAGGTTCTTAGTTTTATCCCTGTAGTTTAAAACTTCGTTTCGATTGTCTTTTTTTTTTGAGAAGAAAACAAAAACCGCTCGAAACGCGGGAAATGACCTTAAAGGTCATGAAGAATGTTACATTTACCTTTGTAATAAAAAATATTCAGAAAAACTACTCGGCAAATAGATTATTCTCGTGATAGTCTACATTAAACTGATAGAGGTTAGAAAAATCAGTGTTTTTTTTTATAAATAGATGAAACAAAAAAAACAACGTTTCTGATGCCAGGTGAATCCCGCTTTGATTCACTACTTTATCATTTTTAACATATAGTTTCCATCAATAAAGATAATAGTGACAGTAGAAGATCGCCTAAACAAACGTATACCGTGTCTATCATTATAGAATTCAGAGGACTTCATCAGTATTTTATATAAACAAAATCGTTGCTATTGATACAGCACATGTGTACATTATTGACCCTAACGGTAAAAGCGTTTCCCTCTTATTCACTTAATAAATGACCTAGAATTTTATGTAATAGAGAATCTTGTCCTAAATATTAATCCAGCAAACAAGAGTTAGATTCGTTCCATTGCCTACATCCTTTTGTGATTAATGCATTGTAATTGCTTTTTTCCTCTTTTTGTACCAGAATGACAGACAGGTTTCCGAATCATTTTACTATCTATCAGTCCACGGATAAAAGCCAAAGGCAAATAAATAAGCAGTAACAACCAAGTAAAAGAAAATGATATCTTACGTATCCTTATTTGCCAGTATGATATGTTTTCCGCTCTATTTGTTCGTTCATTCATTAACATTTCCAAAAACTATTGGATCAGATTGAAAAGCTGTTTTTGCCTAAAATTGCTATTCATTCTAGCAAAGAAAGATAAAAACAAGTTAGGAGAGGCGGTTCGGATGATGAAAAATTCAATCGATCATAGAATTTATGGTTCATTTAAAGTGAGACATAACATGTTTATCAACGACGATGATTTAATCAGGTAGAAAGCATGTTCTGCTTTTAACATTTTACTCTTTGCCATCTATATTTTTACTACTCTGCAATCTACAAAACATACATTTCAAGCTGCCGAGACCTATTCACACCCGATTGTCAAGGGAAACATGAATTATCTATTTTGATAGTATAATTGATAAACAAAAGAACATGTTCATCCAAATATCAAAAATATATTATATTTTTCAACGGATATTTTTAGTATTTTAGTTTTAGTCGATCAGCAAGATTATAGAAAATTGTCTTATCAATCAAATGATAATAGCAGTAATTATGTACCAGTCTGATAAAATATGACATGATGATGAAAATATGCAATAGATCAATAATCCGTATGCTACTCGTATATACTTAGGTCTGACCAAAAGTTCTGCAATTTAAAAATAAATTAAAGAAAAAGAAAGTTCGAGTTTTATTTTATTAAATGTTGCTGATAGTTGCCATGATTATATATATATATCAAGTTGAATCCTTTCTAACAATTTGTTAAAAGGTTTTTTGAACTTTCTTTCGAAAAGATTTTAGATACCTTGGATACCACATAGGCTAATCATATTTCATTGTTTTAAAAATTTTGTGAAATTTTGTTCGATCATGGCAGTTGCGTGCTAGCACTACTAGTGATGGGATATGGATCTATTNATATCAAGTTGAATCCTTTCTAACAATTTGTTAAAAGGTTTTTTGAACTTTCTTTCGAAAATAGTTTAGGTACCTTGGATACCACATGGGCTAATCATATTTCATTGTTTTTAAAATTTTGTGAAATTTTGTTCGATCATGGCAGTTGCGTGCTAGCACTACTAGTGATGGGATATGGATCTATTTTCGATAGGTTAGCCATAAGTCATCTGATGCTAGCTGGCTTGTTGAAGATCAATCGTCAAAAACTATTGTTCATGAAGGCAGATATTAACCAAAACGTTGTTTAGTATATTCTTTAAATCAAATAGTCGTCAGTGTAGATAAAGGCAGGACTATAAGTCACAAGTATTATATTGAAAATTATCCGAAGGCTTTTGGGAATGAAATTTGGAAATAAACAGAGATATCAGGGCCAAAATTGCTTGACGATCATCGTTGTCTCCATACTTATCCAATGTTATTAATTAGATAACAGAAGAAGGGATCGATGTAACGTCATATCCATCATATTCGCCAGACCTGATACTATGTAATTTTTGGCTAACCAATTCTATTGAACGTAGTTTCGCTAATAAAATAAATGAAATATGATTAGTTCATGTGGTATCCAAGGTACCTAAAATATTTTCGAAAGAAAGTTCAAAAACCCTTTTAACAAATTGTTAGAAAGGATTCAACTTGATATATATAATCATGGCAACTATCAGCAACATTTAATAAAATAAAACTCGGACTTTCTTTTTCTTTAATTTGTTTTTAAATTGCAGAACTTTTGATCAGACCTAAGTATGTGCCAAGTTTTATTTTTACATCTCAATAAGTAAACGTATATTCGTATGTCTGATTTCGATGCAACTGATTGGTCGATTTTAATAGTATCCCTACTATCATGTCTTGTACTATCGAATGTAAGTTGATCTACTGATATCTTTATGTCACATCGACATATGAACAAGTAATATAATTATGTTATGGTTATCCTAATTGCAACTGTTGCTATAATATCATAAAAAATTTTTTGTAAACATGAAACCAGTAATATACATATATATGTGGTAAAATGAACATTTTACAATAATAACTTGTATACCATCAGAAACTTGGCTGCGTACACCTTTTACATTTATATTTTCTCGTTTCTAATAAGTAAAAGAGAGAGTTGATGTCATCAGTTAGAGGGAACGCGCACCAGAGAGAGGGGAGGATAAGAGAACACTGATGAGGCTTGGAGAGGAATACGGAGAAAAGAGAACGAAGAAGAAAAAAGGAAGAAATGCACGTGAATGTAAAACAAAATTGAATGAGATTCATTTGTGTTTTGTTCTTGGCTGCTTGAACAATCATATACAAATAAATCATGAATGATTCATCCAATTTATTTTCAATGCGCAGTCAGGCCGACGCACAGTTAGCTGATCGTGTACTTGCTATATATTCTCTGGTTCTTATTTTAATTGGTACACCATGTAATCTACTTTGCTGTTTAGTTTACTTTCAAAAAGAAAACCGGTCCAGCTCAATAAAAATTATATTCGGATATTTAGCTATCCTTGATACCATTGTTTTGTATACATTTAATTTAAATTATGTCATACGAGAGTTTAATCTTGACTATCAATTGATTTATTATGGTAAAAATATTAGTAAAGATGGAAGTTTAGACTTTCTTACTAGTGATAGCATCAATATTATTGTTGTTAAAAGAAATCTCGAAGAATATTCTCTGTCACTATGTCGTCTTCTGTCGTATATAGGTAAGAAATCATAGATAAACAAATGAAAAATATCAGTCTATCTTGACAGATTTCATTTAAAAAAAAAATCCTTCGAAAAAAAACCTTTTTTTTTCATTATCTTTTTTCCAGCTTTCTCTATTCTCCAAACATCATCTTGGATATTAGCATTTGGTTCATTAAATCGCTATTTACTAATATCAAAAATACAATATTTTCAATTTATTTGTCAACGATCATATACAATAATTATATGTTTATGTATAACGATTTCAATTTTTCTTGCAAATATTCATATACTTTGGATGAATGGTTACCGTTCGCCGGAAGGTAGTATAATATGTTATCAAAATAGATATTTCAGCACCTACATGTTATGGTATCAACGTATTCATTTATGTATCTATTCGGCTTTGCCCAGTGTTATTTTATTCATTTTAAATTCCTTATTAATGCGGATCGTCTTCGATAGTAAAAAACGTTTGCATAGCCATAGAAGTCAAAGCTCATCAACGGTAATTTCACCTACAGAAGAGAGACATAAACAACGATTTTCAGTGCAACGTTTATCAATAACACCATTAAGAAAAGTGAATAAGACTAAATCAAGATCATTGAATCGACATAGCAGAAAATTAACCTTGTCATTAATATTTATAACATTATCTTATTTTGTATTGACATTTCCATCGACTGTTATTTTTTCTTTTTTCCGTCCACACATTGAACCTTTAAGTTTACGCCGTACATTATCGCTTTTATTTACAAATTTATCAACAACAACACATGTTATTCGATTTTTTATCTATTATTTTTGTTCAATCGATTTTCGAAACAATTTTTACAATTTATTTTCATGTAAGAGAAAAACTCATTTGCGAACCTCTCATACAAGATAATAGCCTAGAGTTTATCGTGATATAGTAATTATTTGTAAAATAATGCTAAATAAAGAAAAAGAAAATTGGCATGACAAATGAAAACACTATACGACCTTTAAACATTGAGAATTACTATAATTCTCATTTTTTAATAAACATATTAAATGCATGCGTGATCATAACTATTCGATTCTCTTGTGTTAAAAAGTGCCGAACTACATCAATATCATCAAATTAGTTTTTCTCCTCTCTTCGTCCCATATAGTCTAAAGTGCGTACACGTGTCCTAATCGTTATAAACAGTTCAATGAATACTACGTTGAGCATTCTCTTTCACAACATGACAGCCTGTCTATACAATGATTTAAGTTCTATGTGTGCGTGTCTATGGATATGTGGCGTGTGCATCAATTCACTACGCTCAACAAATATTACAAAGCAACCTTCATAAAACGCGGGGTTATTATTCAGGACCCGTTCTAATTGAATCGATGCGTGCACATTGTAGTTCAATGATTCTTAAAAATACAAAATAGGAAAACAAAATGAATGGCTAAAAAATTAACATTCTCTCGTGTTTTTTCGCTTGTGAATTCCTTGAAGAATAAATTATGAAGAACATTTATGCGTGGATTAACTACACTGAGAGATAGAAGAAAAAAAGAATCATATTCCATGATTAAATGAATACCATATTTATATTTATATTTATAATCTCGAGTGAATATATTCAATAGTTTACTCGATTATATTTTTACTCAATTGTTGTGCCTCAGGATATCAACATCAACATTTATTTTTTTTCAGAGAGATTCCCATTGATATAGAAAATCATCATGGGCAACAACAGTGTTATAGATTAAAAATGCTTTCGATTGGATTCGAACTATGTTCTTTATTCATTTCTACACATTTAACGAATTCATCCAAACACATCATGATGATATACACAAAAAAACAAAAAGCATTTTCTATACATTAAAATCAAGTGTCTTCTAAGCTTCAGTACTATACATCGTTTGTTGAATACGTTTACGTAATTCATTGACTTTTTCCTCTTGAGCACGAATATGTTCGTCCGTAATGTTAATATACTAGAAAAGAAAAATGTACATATATATATATATATTTTTTTTTTGAGAGAGATTTTAATTAATGAACTAACATTAATTAATGGTTGATCGCGTTGAATATAAATTGTTGGATTTTTTTGAAATTGTTTATTTTGACCAAATAATGCACGTGAATTGCTATAAAGATGAAGTGATGTTGCGAGACTGATCAGAACAGTTTCAGGTGACATGTTCAAACCAACACCTGGAAGAAAAAAAGTAACAGCATACATTAGTTCATCACTCTATTCAATGTTAAGTTAATCATTTTTGATTTATTGTTTTTGAAGTTGACGTGATATCAATATTACGAAAAAAGATTTTGAAATAAAATATCAAAACTTATAGAGAAAATGCAGTGGATCTGTTAGATGTTCTAATATTTCATTTTATTTAATGTCTATATCAAGTATTAAATTCAAAAATTTAATAGCAATCGACACTTATGATAGAGGATTAAAAATAAATTAAGTTGTACCAAAATTTCAAGAAACTCGAGATGGCACAATGATCCATTTCATTTGATATTTGTTGTCTCTTAAATGTTCATGACTATTGAACTCTGTTGCAGAAAAATGTCGAGGTCGGAAGTCTGTTAATATGTTTTTTTGACGTCAATATACTCTATTCAATGAAGTCAAACGAAAATCGTCACTTTGAATATTTCCTTTATACATCAAGGCATAGGAGTTTTCTTTTTCTTTTTACTTTTTATTGGTTCTGGTAATTTAATTTGTTCGAAAGGTTTTTCATCAATATCGCTCGGTCTAATATTTTGAAAACGTTTCTCCCAGAAAAGCTGTCTCGGCTTTGTTTTCTCGCTTGGCTTTCCGTTAGCATTCGACTTTGTTGCATTATTAATTTGAGCCTTGACTTCATCACGATCTGTTGGATAGTGGGTGACAGGTTGCTTAAATATCGGTAATGTTTGCCGCAAAGGACATCTTAATGATGTATCAGATTTCGAACCTATGAAATGTAAACAAAAACAAAATTGTAAACATAGAATAAACAGGTGTAACAAACTTCGAACAGTAGAATTTCCATCGATCGTAGGTTTAACACCATTTCCATGATTAACTTTCAGTTTTTTCGTAGCATTATCTTGAGGCAATGACCGAGTTAATTTCGGTGGATTAACGTTCAATGAACGATTTGCATTTGATATTAATAATGATGATGAATTGATTGTTCGACCTGTTGATTCATGCATATTATTAATCTAAAATTTTATTTATATTTATTTAACAAATTCTTGTCATTATCGTGAATAATAAAATATACAATGATTATTATTTTTTTCTTATTACAAATTAGAATAAAACTTTTAAAAAAAAGTTATTTGTTCTTGTCAGCTTGATAGGATTGATTGATTGATTGATCTGTGGTTTGATGCAACGGATTGGCTTAGTAATCATACATTTGTTTCTGAAATATCACTTATAGAACATACACACTCATTCTGAAGTCATATTCTAATTTATTCTCGACTCAAAAGCACTAAGTAAGAAAAGTGTTAAAAAAATAGGGGCATCGTAATTTAAAAATCATATAGATGTCACTGATTTTGATCGAGTCATCTCTCTTAGCTACAAATATCTTTGTTTTATTTTGTATTAAAACTACAACTTTACATTTTTATTGTTCATTTTACGTTAACGATTGACTCATTGCTAACGAGTTTGGTTTCTTAGTTCTCGATCTTCAACTATTTTATCATCATTATTTACTAATAATATTAAAGAATAAAACTATGCTACTGTTTTACGTTGAATTAAGTAAGCATGATGGGAAACAATTATTTTATAGCTAGCATTCATAATCTCTCGGATTTAGTGCACTCTTCGATAGTTTGCCTATATCTGAGCATGAGTTAATCGATTTGAAAACATTTTGAATCAAATAAAGTTTAGTTTCTTTAATCGAAGAATAATCTATTCATTGATGAAAATCTATTCTCTTGCTTATTTAGGTATGCTTTTACTGAACGAATGAGAGAGAGAGAGAGAGAGAGCATCTTGCAATATTTGCGTCACCAACGTCAAATTTAAAGATCAGTTGTAGCGACAAAAATCAAGTCTCTATTAAGAAAAAGTTACACTCATAGAAGAGTAAACTAGATTTGTTTTAGAAAATAGAATGATACACTACAAGTACGTCTACAGCTTTTCTAAGTCTACTTTTAATTGAGTACTGTCTTGAAACAAACGTCGCTTTGAATTGCTGTCTCACGAACAAGAATACTTATATAATTTCAACTACGATGAGTTTTTTCTATATAAGAAAAAAAAGATTCGCCCCATACAAATATATTTTCTTAAAAAACAATTGAAAAAATTGCTTCATTTATAAATTAGATTTATTTCCGAGTAAGTGTGTATGTCTTAGTGAATAGATGTGTTTAATCATACGACTTTTAGAAGTCGACGCTTAGTCTTCGTTCACGAGTCCACAGATCCAATCAGATGACTATAGATTCAATTAATTCATCAATTAATGATGATATGATCCATTGAGTATTATCCAATGTACATTCAGGTAAATATTCATTTGATGAAATAGATCTTGTTCGACGTTTTTTATTGATGATTCTCGATGAGGATGATGGATGTTTATTTCGTAAACGTTTACTAATACGATTACTATTTGGATCAATGATTGGCTGTTGAAGGAATTGATTTGGTGAAAATTTTGCTTCATTAGGAATTAAATTTGGATGATGAAAACGGCAATAGATCTTTTCGATAATACCATCAATGCGAGAGGATTTTTCTTCGAATTGTTTAGTTGTTAATTTTACTGAATGAGTTGTTGAACGTCGATGAGGAGTTGGCTGATGATGATTATGAGATTCTTTTTGATGAGGCTAAAATTAATTTTTAAGTACCAATCAAACATTGTTGAACAGTTCAATGGAGTTTTTTTTAATGATTAGGATGATTCAATCCTATTTTAATATATGATTTCAGTAATCAAAAAATTGTAATACTAGGAAATAGAACAACCTCTCAACTGTGCATACAATAGGAAATGAGCAAATAAAAACGTTCGTGATATAAAAAAGTGCAATATAGAACACACGCACATAGTTTTCTGTGATCCATATAAAAGCTTCCTGTGTCAACATTACTCTTCTCTAAATGCTGACTAATTTATTCTACAGTCTGATAATATTGTACAATATAATATGAATTACAAGTTAGAAGCCCACATAAAAAACTCGTTGAAAATTTTCTCTATGCTTTTAAATAAACACAGATTTTAATTAATTTTTCTTTCGATTTAACAGTCAATTCTACTTTTTTCTATTTACAAAAGCAATCAACTTAATGATGTCATTATATTCTTTCTGAAAAGACGGATGTAATCGCCTTCAAAAGTGTCATTCTTACTGGAAGTATACGTGTCCGTTTCAAGATGTCGATGGAAAATTTCTTCTATTTCAATCATCTTTTTATCAAAGAAATATAAATTAATATGACGTATTTACAATGAAAAAAAAAATGCAAGAGAAACAAAATTTAGATCTTTAAGGGCAACTTGATTGCTTCGTGCAAAATTAGAATGTGAATGACATACCTACAAGCGGAATCAGTGTTTCTCAAGATTTTTCATTTTTAAAAGAAAGATCTATCTAACCCAGAGTAGAACACTGGACACAAGCCAAGTTCCATTACAATATATTCTCTCATAATTGCATTCTTTTATGGATTTTATAATATTTAGGCTAGTGACTATTCGCGAATTGATTTTAACTGTTACAGAAAAATTCTAGTTTGATGTATATAAAAACAGCTATCATTTTTTAAAATTTCAATTGTAGGCCTTAAATGACCGAAAATCGTTTTAAGTCTATTGACATACCTGATAATCTCGTTTAATTGACAACTTTTCAATGTAATTATCAAAACAATAAGATTTCATATTGCATGGTGCATGTTTAGGTTTTGGTAAACGTGTAAATATTCTTGCTAATTTATCAACACGATATTCACATATAAATAAGTCCGTTGCTAATATTCGACTGCTATATTCACACATGGGTTTACCTTTACAATAAGTGCCTGCATCTAATACGTAGCACGGTCGAATTATGGAATTGATTTCAATTGAATCATTTACTGATGGAAAACGAAATAATTCATTACAAAAAAATTTTCGATTAGCTTCATGAAAAGTTTCATATGAACGGAGATAATAGAAGCCTGATGCTAGTTCAATATTATTATCATCAATCCAAAGACGTTCAATAAAAAATATATTATATTGAGATAATGATGAACTTTCTTCTTGTTTTTCTATAAAATAACATTCATTTATACGAATAATAAAACCATCCGAACGTGTTATGGTTGAATACGACGGATAATTATCGTGAGAGATTTGTATGAATGGTTGACGTAAAGGAATACGAACATTTGTTTTTAAACAAAACGAAGGATTTTGTTCGCACATTGGATGACATTCAAAACAATAGTAAGGCTGAGATGTATCTGTTATTACTACACATGAAACATGTTGCCATAACTAAATGAAAATAAAATATCAATGTCAGTAAAGTTCATGTAGATTGAAACTCATCGTATCAATACAAGATAGGTTAAGTGAAACGATCGATTTTTATTTCTTCTGAATAGAAAATCTATTTTCATTGTTATTGATTTTCTATATTGAACTGGTAAATAGACCTTTTGTATTCGGTGCTGTCAGTCAAAATTTCATTATTTAGAATATTCAAAAGTGTATCTCAAAACTTTGTATGCGGTTCTCCAAATGAGTTATGAACTCAGCCTTTCGTTTCTTATCATTGTACAGATATTATAATTTAACCATAGCTCATAAATTATGTTTTTTTTTCGACAGAAATTTATCTTACCTGACAAGCATAACATTGCACAAGTGAAACTTCATCATAAACCGAACCACATCGACAATGAACAATAGAATCATTCGTTAGGATAGTTTTTGTTGTTCGATTTGTATTTGTTGTATTTGCTTGAACTGTTTTATAAACAACTGGCGTACTAGGACCTACATTATAGATAATATCATAAAGAATTTCTCTTATTTGTCCATTCATAGTTTCTTTTTCATGTAGACGCTCTATAAAATATTGAAGACTAGCCGAATTTCGTTCATTCTTATCTGTATCAGTCATATTGTTAAATAAATCAATCGTTGATTGATAAATAGGCTTCAGTATATCCATTAAATATGTTTCTAATTCTTTGACAGCTCGTCCAACGTCTGAATCTGCACCACAATAAGTCTATGAAAGACACAAGAAAATTCTTATTTTCAAAATAAAAATAAAAAGAACATACAATAGCATTTTTAAATAATAATAATAAATCTTGTTCGAAGAAATCATATGAGAAATATTCTCCATTATCTAACTTATTACGTATCATTGTTAAATCCATAGGTTTTAATATTATTTCATAGTACATAGGATATGAACGTTTTAATGGACATTTTTTCAATGCATTCGATGGATAAATATCAGTATAAAGACATTTATAATTTAATAATAAATCAAAAATTTCATTTAATATTAAATTTAATTGTGCTAATTGAGCATAATAACATGTTTCATCAACGAGCTCTATTGAACATTGACCACTCTTATACGAATGTGAACGACGAATATGATTGTAAAATAAATTTAAAAGATCTATGTAGACGAGAAAAAAAAATATGTCATTAGAATTACTAAGGCTATACGGTATCAATTTTGTATTCCCTAATAAATCGCTCATTTGTTTACTAGTAACAAGCAGCCATACCATCTGCAATAAAGCAGTAATCACTCAACTTTCGTTCATCTAAGCTATGGTTACCAAAATTTTCATGCTCGTTGAATAAGAGATATACAGGAAGAGAGCTGAACTAAAAACTACTATCAAAATTAAGACGATAAAATCTTGTTTCAGTACTCAATACTATGTGATTCCGTTGTATCACTGTCAGACACTAATCTTGATCAGAACTGTAGATGGGCGACTCGCCCTGAAGAATAATACATTGTCTTATCGTCTAAACTGTGCATTATTGCCAGTATATACAAAATAGTAACCTTTATGAGATAAGCTTGAATTTTTTGTTGAGCTGTTTGTTTCTTTTATGAGATTTGGATGATGATAATTTTGTGCGAAGAAAATAGGTAATGGCTGTTCTTCTATGTGTTGCCTATGTTGACTATTATTTTTATCTTTTAATTCTTGTTTTTCTTTTAAACGTCGAATATTGCGTTTTAGAAAAATACGAGACTTTGAAATAATTTGTTTTTCATCTTCTGTTAATGCTTCGATTTTTATTAAATCTTTGTTGATGCGGATAATTTTCTGCTGTTTCTGATCAGTATTGTTCGAAGGTAAAGGTTTTGATTCAACAGGTGAATCTGTAGATAGTTTGGATATGACTTTTTTACTGGGCGATGGCTGTGGTAGTTTTTGTTTTGGCGGATTTAATTTCTTCTTTTTCGATTGTTTCATTGGTTTTAACGGTATATCGATTGTCTTTGGTTGCAGTTGTTGACTAAACCAATAAATATCAAATGGAAGTTGATAATCAATATAACCTAATTTATCATCATCGGATTCAAATATTCCTTTGTAGAATGGTGGTAAAGCACCAGATAGCTGTTGTCGTCGACGAACAGCTCGATTTTTATTACTAAAATATAGATAAATGATCATTAATTTCTTTGAGAAAAATAAATTTTTGCTTTTTGTATTACGAACCTCATGGATTTGACGTTAATATCAGTTGTAGTCTTATAATAATTTGAACGAAGACCATTTTTAATAAAGTTTTGTTTTGGTAATTCTTCGGGTAATAGATCTTCGTCACTAGAATATATTAATGCGAAATTTAGGTAATATTTTCCCTAATGAAATATACGGAATCGAACTTTCTTCATTCTAGAATAGAGGCTATTATCAGTGTTGTGTGGAATAATATCTTTTTTGAATCTAGATGTTACGATAAGCTGCTTCGAATGAACAAGTTCTTTGAGCTACGTTAGATTTTAGTATTTTAAAGAAGTAAAAGCTAAAATCTAAGAAACTGCCGGTTTTGGATAGCCCGACACTAATTTGTATTGAATAAGAAAATAATTTTCATTTTCTCAAAGCTATTATATATGAAGCATAATTTGAGCTCTATGTTTTTACCTAATAATCATGAACTATGTTGTAGAGACACAGCAATTTCTCCTGGTTATACTTTTTAGACCGCATAACCGATACAACTCCTATTGTCATCATCTATTCCGAAACATGAAAATCAAGTTGTCAGTCGATTTATTGCTAAAGTAAAACTTCTCGGAAATATAAGATATTCAAGATTTTCGTCGTGATACTCGTAGTTATTGACATTAATGAATATAAAAATTTCTAACACGCCACCTGTTATTTTACAATTGTGAATATCCATATTCAAATATAGAGGAAAAGATCATCTTTTCTATAATATCGTATCTATCAGAGATTCTCGACTGAAAGATTTCAATGAGGAAAACTGACGTAGTAATTTTAGATGCTTATCTCTTGAAATGTGATTACAACAAAAAAAAAACGCTTCATTCTATGGTTTATGGATCTTACCTATTATCGGAAACCACAGTTTCTTCATATTCATTGATAAATTCTGGTGAGGGCGGTGGTGGTAAGATTTTCTTCTTTTTTCTTTCGTCTATATTTGTATTAATTGTTAATGAGATTTTTCGTTTACGATAATTAGTTGTTTCGTATTCTATTGATGATGAAGATGCAGATGACGGTACTTCTGTTGATTTTAGCACAGGTGTTGGTTCGTTGATAACCACAGGTGGAATTTCTTCACTTACACGACGTTCCATAGATATTATTGGTGCAGACTTATCTTTCAATTTTCTATGCTTTGGTCTACGGCCACGTGTTCTAAACTCTTGTTTACCAGTTGATATTGGCGATTTGAGTGTAATTGTTGTTGTCGTCGTTGTCTCATCCGTACTTATGGGTGATTCAGACTTTATAAAAATTGGTAAATCCTGATTTTGAACTAGCAGTTTAGATTTCGAACCAAAATAATATCCATTTTGAACAGTTGTATGAAGATGTGGATAGTATGTACGTACTAGGATATCTTTAACTTGTTCATAATGCATTTTTTGTTGTTCTTCGATTGTTAAATTTGTTGCTGATTGATTATCTGTTGATAGAAGTAAATCTTTTTTTGGATTTAATTGTAAAATATGGAAAAAATTTTTTGGGTCACGTTTATATGATGATGAATTTCGACGATAAACTGACCAATCAGTTTTAAATGACGCTGAAGTAGATAGCAATGAGTCCGATTTTGTATCTTTATTTTTGCCAAATATTTTTGGTTCATGTTTGAAATAATTTTCATAGGTTTTTAAATAATATAATTTAAAAATCTTATTTAAGACATTATGACGTGTTTTAAATATATGTTGTCTAGTTAAAAATGATGATGAGAACGATTTTTTATCAATAGATAAACATGCATTAAAATGAACTGATAATGTATTCATATCGGTATAATTAACAAAACGTCGATCACGTGATTCATCGTGATTATGTCCTGGTAACGATTCAAGATCAGTTGCTAACGGGAGAATCAAATCGTTGGATTGTCGTTTTCGTTGATGAGTATCAATTTTTATATTATCATCATTTGACGTAGTATTGTTTCCTGAGAATTCTTTTGATCTTGCCGATTTACGAATGGTAATTTTTTTTCGACGAATTGAAGAACGCCTGGGCTCTGAAGCAAAATAAATGTTATTTAGTCATACAAGATATTGCTAGCAAGTTCCAAGGGAATAGAGTGAGATTAGACTTCTCATTCTTTCCTCTATATTTCTAATTTGTGAAAGGAAATTTTCCTTGTGAACCATCTACCATGTTGCTTACTGGTAGGAGTACTCTCATCGTTCTTATTTAACAAGCAATCACTAAATCTGTATGTTATCGGTATATGCAGAATATGGAGTGCTAACAACTTTATTCAGGATTCAGTACACATTAGAATTTTTATTTCACCCCTGAAGAATTGAATTAGATACTTGTTCTATTATTCCCATGGCTTGTTTTTGTCATTATGACATTCATCTTGCCGTTAGCACTAAAAACTCATACAACATAGGCATCATTTCAAATATGACCCATGGGCGATTGGAATGGAAAATTTTCGCTCATGATTAGTTCTTTTGATATTTTGTTTAGAATAAAAGGAAAGTATTCATCTCTCAGGTAGAACTTAAAGAGGATATACTAGAAACATTGACTTTCAATCGTACTTTGTCTGATAGCAACATAATTGTTGTTTTTTTTATTCTCGTCGTGATTTTCTCTCATAATTTAGTAAATATATATTTAAAATGTTGGATATGAAAAAATGCGATGTTCAAACGAACCTTTTGCTTTTGTTATTGGTGGAATATGAACCACAGGTATATCCTCTGATGAATGCAAAGGTGTTGATGTCAAACTAATAATTGAAGGTGGAGATGTTAAATTTGGAGATTTCGAGGCAAGATGATCAAGATAAATGGTTCCGGGAGATTCTGATAGATGACCATTTGTATTTGTTGGAGTTGTTATACTACTGTTCATTGATGATTTATTCAAGTCATTAGATGATGTTGGCGGGGATTCTGTTTTACGAATTGTTTCCATTAATTTAAACCAACCACGCATTTGACCCGGTGAGTCGACATTTGTCGACGATAATTTTGATTTATCCTAAAAGTTCAGATGTCAATTAGTCGTTAAATATAGTTGAAGAGAAAAGTTCTTGCCATGTGCTGATTTTCTGTCGTCATCGTTTTGGATATTCTATTGATAACATCTATAAAATCTCAGAAGATGTCGTAACCAAAAGAAACGAAGTTTCGTTCAACGACATATAGATTTATCATAATATTTGACAGATATGACAACAATAAGAAAGAAATCAAAACTTCAATGATCTCTTTTTTTCTTTCTTTCTCTCTTTCTGTTCTTTTGTCGTTGATTGTTTGTTTACTCTATTGAATCCATTATTTATATTTAACTATTCTACAATAATTCTATTGGATAAATTATCCAACTACCAATCATTTTTGTTGATTTTGATTTTGTGGCTTTTTACTGGAGAAAATCTTAGTTAACGAATCAGCATCCATCTACTATATTGACAAGGTTCTCTGTTTGAAATAAAATTTTGATCAAAAAATATTATTCAATGAAGTTTGAGTTATCATTTATAAATCTAGTATATTAATAAGCTTTTATAGATGTCTCTAGTTACCAACGAGAGATACCATATATCATCTCCGGCTCTGATCATCATCAAAAACTGTATTTAAGAAGGAATCTCACGATGAGACTGCGATTATTGAACTTAAAGCTATTTTCAGAAACAAAGAATAATACGAAATCTACATTTAAAGAGTTGTAAAAAATTCCACGATTTAATGATATATTGAAACTATAGAGTGTAACTTTCTCCCACACTGCTATAAAAGAGTTTCGGATGATTTTTTCTATTTTTGAAAATGAAGAAAATAAAACCAATATAAAATATTGAAAAGAATAAAACCAGTCGGAAATACAATACGAGCAAACGAATCAAGTTCACTTCGACTATTTACGCCGAACCGTGATGTACGTTTACGTATAGAACGCTTATATTTTGTATTTCCAGATATGCAAAACCAAAATCGATGAAAATAACGCCAAACATTTCTTAAGAATGAAATTTCATTTGTTGGAATTCTTCTTTCATTGATGTTTATAGAACGAGGATAGAACAATGATGGGCGAGCTATATAATTTATTTGTACCGGATTATCGTCGTTTAGTTCAATACTATCTAGGGAATCTGTAAAATATGTCAATGGTTCACCATAACCAAACTACAAAAAAGATATGAACTATTATCTCGGATAAGCATTAATATAATCTTACTTTTGTAAAATAATGAACAAATGAAAATTGAAGTAATGAAGCAAGTAAAAATGCATGAGTCATCATAACAAACCAATCGAGTGCTGTAAGATACGGAACAGCAGCAGTGTAATTTCTTATATCAAAACTTAATGTTGTTAAACTGAGAAAAGTCATAACACCAATATTTACTCGATCAGCGGTTGCTTCACGATGAATGAAAAATGAAACCCATGAAAGTATAACTAACATTGAACTTGGTATATAAACTTGAAGAATATAATAACCCATATGTCGTTTCAGAACGAAATCAGCACGAAGAATTGAAAAATTTCCTATTATAAGAAAAATCAATTCTATGTTTCATTATCAGGATAGAAGTATAAGTTCGAGTTGTACGTAAAAAATGGATGTTCTAGTATCGATTTTTTTATTACGTACGTCCGTTGATATAGGAAATTTCATCATATTGTGAATATTGAATAAGATCAAATTGTGACAATACAACTTTTGTATCGAAATTAACACTTTTATTATTTCCTAGTCGCCAACCATATTCAATATCAGATGCTGCATTAGCAACTAAAAATAAAAATCGATAAAGAAGGAAATTTAATTTTTATTGTTTCGCATTTTACAGCTTCCAATAAGTAATTGGCAAATTTGTTTATCAACAGGAAAATTCTTTAAATTCATATTACATTTAGCTTTTACTGTTATTCTAAGAAGAAAGAAGAAAGAAAAATGAATAATAATAATAATAATAGACGAAAGTTTTCTGTCTTTCTTTTTACCGTGATGAGTACCATATTGATCCGTCTGGGAAAAGACGCCATAAACGATTACTTGTTGGTATTGTATGTAAATAGGAATATTTCGAATTATAGAATACTGTATCAGGTCTCCAAAGACGTTCGAGCATACTTGTTGATAGAGAAAGAACACCAACATCTTCGTTAAATTGAAGACGTTCATCACGCCATCGTTGTCGAAAATAACAATTCATTGTATATGACTAAATTATATGATATAGAATACAAATAAAAAGAAAATGACGATTTGTTTTCATACAAACCATATCAATATCTTGAATAGGACCAAATGAACTAACCAATATATCAAAATCAATTTTAGTTGCACCTTCTACATAGAATAATTTTAGATAAGTAAAAAGCATTAACTATTTTAATTACCTCCAAAGTTCGGTCGAATATGTGCTTGATAATCTTTTAAAAGTTCATCAAGAATGGTTGTTATTTGATGTGAACGTGTTGATGCGATAGTTGCATTATTGATAGCGAGAGTTTTATTCACAAATAGTTCTACGTTATTTATCATAGACAGATAAAGAATCAGCTTGATTATTAGAACTAAATACATGTTTGCATATATTAACAATCGCCGAAAATCTGAATAGATTGGTAATATTTTGTAGTCTGGACTGTTATTTACATTTTTGACTCGAAGCTGTTCTATGGATGAATTGCATTTGATTGTATCAGCAAAAGAAGAGCTGTGCACATCAATAGATCTTGTTCTCTTTCTTTCTTGTTTTTTTTTGTTATAAGAGGCAAGTGTTGTTCTAGTAATCTATTTTCTATGGAATTCAATCAATAAGAGAAAAGAACATGATGTTTATATACTTCTATTATCAACGGAACATCTTATCAAACACTAAAACTAATGAAGATTTTGACCGTCTGTTTTTGGCACTGGATTTGATCAATTGTGCATAAAAGAGAATATTTAGTTCAAACGATAGATAAATTCAAAAGAGGCTTTTATAATCGAAATCTGTAGAATGTTGGACTATCATATTAATACGGCAAAATAAGAGGATGAGCTTTAATTTCGTAACGAATATTTGATCGATAACTTTTGTTCATATTAAAAAATCGATTTTATATTTTTGAATTAATAACATTAGCGTATTTAATCATACTCTCATACTTGAATCAATGCTTCTAAAAACAGTTACAGTCTTAATTAGAAAATAATGCATTAGGAAACGTGCGTGATATTCAAATAAAGAATGTCATTTAACATTGCTTACTGTGTGTAACATTTAATTATTGTCTCACACTTTCTCTACGGATTGATTCTATTTCTTATTTCTCAATTCAATCAAGATAGACAAAGAAAACTAGAATTTTGAATAATTGTCCAGAAGAAAGCCTCAAGGTTAGAAATAACAAATACTGTCTAGGATTATGTTTTAATATTGTTCGCAAATGCCCATTCAGCTGCCTTTTCTAGTCGGCTCTCTCATAAGTAGCAGTCCAATTATACTTCAATTTCGGCACATCAAGCCCAAAATAGAAAAAAAAATACTATATTCAAGTAGTTGTCTAATCTTATAATAGCAATGTTCGATAGTTCTTCATTAACTTCAACTGATAAAATATATAAATTCCACTTTATTATTTCTTTGAAACGGGTACACTTACTCTCTTTGCTTCAACGAGAATAATGGCATTCAATATTGACATAAACAATTGCTTTCTTCAGATTTATTGTATTGCTAACTAGAAAAAAACTATTATCAGGAAAGATTATGACCATATTGGATGAATTTTTAAAATATTTTTTTTCCACTCTATAGAACATAAATAAAAACGTTGACCTAAAGGGTTTGAGTGTGAATCTGATTGTGGTTTGCATTCCGTCAGAGTTCAACTGACCACGATTGTGTTTTAATTATTCCAGGAATAACTGCCATAAGTGCAGATGTGAGAGTAGGGGCAGCATCTAGATGGAGTACAACTTTCATGCAATCGTTTAAAAAAATGTCTCTTTATCGATAGGAGGACCACCGAAAATGGATAAACCGTCGATATCAGTATCTACTTATAGCTACCAATAATGATCAACAAGCTGATTTTTCATGAGCATAAAAATTCTTCTAACTATCTATTACACCAACAACATTCAAGTTACAAATTTTTATCGTCTGACGTACGCAATCTTAAGTATTAATTTATTTCAGAAACGTTTCAATCTTTTTAATGAGGAACAAATTATGCCTTACTACACATTGAACTGACTTCATGTTAAAATTAATTGTCACCTATTTCATTGTATATACAACCCGCACAGTTTTCTTGGGGATGTTTTTTCTTTCTGATTTTTTTTGTCTTGATTCAATTATACTCGAACGTGTATGAGTTTTTAGTATTGCTGTTGACTGTATTTTTGATATATCTAGAAGATCAAATTAGAAACGAACTCATTAAATCAGTGGTTATTCAATAGGATTATAATATCGTCGTAGAAAATAGTCAACGAATACAGAGCGATTTTTATATAAGTGCTAATTCGAGCAAGCTAGGATCAAATGTTTGATCATCCTGACGAAACATTCAAAGGCTATGAAAAATCAACAAAAAGATCATGTTAATGAAAAAAAAAACAGTCTGATCGAAATCTTACAGAAAATGTTATTCAAATGACATACCTCTAACCGTTTGAGCATACTCTGTGCTCTATCTACATAATTCTAGCTGAGGGCTCATCTTAAAGCGTTTCTTTGTTGTACTGGATTGTTTTGAGCTGAAATAAAGTATGGTCTAGTTTTAAACTATGGCTAGAAATTCGATAAACTAATTTCACCTTTGTCGATAGCTTTGATAATTGTATCAGTAAGACGTGTATATTATGCTCGAGTTTAAATATACTTAGATAATTACGATAGTTCTCTTTCAATGCTTCTTTTATACCAGCAACGAAGGACTCCATAGAAGATCCATCAGCATGCTGTTGAAATTTTGGTAAAAATAATCTAAGCTATTGTTTCACATAATTGTCTCTAGAGGAAAAGAAAGAAACTTTATAGAAATATTTTAGTTTTCATACGCAATGCTAGTATTTTTACTTGAGGTTTCAATTAACGTGCCGAATATATTTGCTAAACGACTAGTACTCTGAATGATAACTACTGGCCTCTTTTTATGTAAATCGTTTCTAATGACTTGAAGAGTATTGTGACCACCTTCAATGATAATCGTTATGGCATGACAGTTCGTCTTTAAACATAAGGCATTAATGAAATCTGAACGAGGATGATCATCAAGATAACCCCCGATACGACCATCATCTAATATAGAAGAAAATGACTGCGATACTTGTCGAGTGTTTTTGCTTCGCTCCAATTTAAATTCATCGTTAGGTTTTTTCCATTCAATTGTGTCAAATCAACGTTCTCTAAATTTTCTGATGCCTAAAGAAGACGAATCACCTGAGCACATCTTGAGTATGCTCTGTCAGCGTACCCCAACTACTTAATCCGATAATAATTGGTTTGGATGACTTTTGATGTAGCAAGGTAAAACGATGTACACCCTGTCCTATTAACTTTGATACAACTTGATTTAAACCTGTCGTCAACAACCATACACCTATTCACTTAACTAATATCGAAGTATTTTCTTCGATTTCTCTAGTTTATCAGGCATAGCAAAATTTGCAGCTCCACCGAAACAGCTGATAAGTAAGTCGGAATTAGCACCTACCAGAGACGTGCACAGGACAGGGCGGTCCTGGTGTCCTGTCCTGGAGGACAGGATGAGATTTCGATTTTTGTCCTGCCCTGACGCCCGCCAGGACCAAAATAGCCAGCAGGACGGTAAGGACAGGACAAAAAATCTTGTCCTGTGCACGTCTCTGGCACCTACGTCTTCGGCAATCAATTCGAGCAACTTTTAAACATATTTCCAACGGACCCGAATCGCATCGAACGAACTCAAAGGAAAATCAAAATTTCTTGTTCTACTTTCTGGTAATATTTTCATCATTCACATACTCGGGTGCCCTTGTCCAAATCTCAAAGTTGTCCATAGACGGTCAGTGGTTTTACTACCACGACAAAATTTAATTCGTCAAAAGTAGTTTCCTTGGCATACTGCGTTTGAGTTTCACCAATGAAACTGTGACGACGTATCAATCGACCACAAGAACATTTCCTGGCGCCTGGCCTGTCCTGCAGGCATACATGAAACCAAAAACGTTATGTGTATTTTTATAACATATTCATTAGGTTCAATTTTGGTCATGATGTTGAGGATTAATATGATTATTTCTTTCTTTTCTTAATAGTAATAATATTAAAAAGTTGTTTTATATATTAGAAAATAAAAACTCTTTGAATTAACACCACTAACATTTCACATAAGAAACAACCACTATTAAACAATTTATAAATATGAACCGTAATAAAGTAATAAAAGGTTAAAATGCATTGACTATACTTTGTCTTCGTTTCTTTGATTTCGCTTTTTTTTTATTGTGCCTTTAATGATAATCGTGGGAGTAAATTCAATCCAATCATTATTCGCTTTCTTCTTTTTCTGAATTTGCAAATGGATCGTGACGATACTTACCCATGTAGCCGATAATGGAAAAATTTCCCATTATTTGGAAGATAGTGCATGAAATAGATTGCATTTTAATTACATTATGCAGATTATTTATGAAAATAATGGAAAATAATGTCCATTATTTTACATTATCGGCTACATGGGTAATACAGAATTCAGTAGATAAAATCATTCCAAGTCAATTTTGAGCACGCTAGACAGGATAGCCTGGTCTGGTAGGTGAGCAGGCCAGACTGGCATCTCTGATTGAGCACACGATTCGATAATATTAGTATTGTTGTAAACAAGGTTTTATTTATTGAGTAATAGTATGATGTGTCACACCTTGTAATGTCTGAATGGCTCGTTTTCTTTCTTTGTGCGCAATTGACGACAGTAATAACGATATCAAAATATAAAAAACATCTTAAAGACATTTTTCTACTTCCGCGAGGGAAATTTTCCTCTTCGTTTTCCTTCTCGTCGTTGTCATTATTTGATTTTACGCGAAAAAGTGCGTTAAAAATCATCAAGCAACGACAGCGTCATATCTGTTCGAAGTAAGATGCCTTGTGATTCAATTCCAGCGCTTAAATCGGCAGAAGACGTATTAAAAAAGATACAAACCAAAAATTTGATTTTAACTTTATTTAATAGGAAGTAATATTTTCAGTTATCATCGTACGTTGTAAACGTGGCACTACAAGTGCCAGAGATAAAAAAAAAGGTGTTCTTGTCGAAAGAAATATGTTGGTTTTTCTCACATTGCACAGAAATTCGTGGAAATAATCTTTTAAAACGAAGGTTGAGTTGATAGATCTTTGGAGTATCATAGTTGAATAACAGCTATTTCTATAAAAGACCAGCTTGCACTTCGCTATTATCTTTCAAAAATATGCAATAGTCATTTGTAAAATAGTTTGACATTCATATAATCGATCATATTATATTAGATGTATATAGTGTCATACTTAACATTAAACTGAACTGTCGAGTTAAGATTGTTGATTTTCTAAAAATCTATTTGCTTGCATTCTTCAAAACCATAATCGTGAATTTGTATAATTTAAACTTGTCACTGTCTTAGAAAATGAGAGACTGAAAGTTATGCTATTGAAAATAGAATATAATATACTTTCAGTAGCATTAAGGTTCACCAGTCTTCAGCTATGAAAATTATTAAAAACCTAGCATGTAAAGATTTAGTAAATATTCAAAGGATTCGAACTCTCACCCGACTATTGAGTATCACAATGAGCTTTTGAAAAAGTGACTCTTTTAACTGAAAAAAACCGCATCTAAATAAATTTTTTTGAATGAAACTAATTTGTAATTTTTTTTTAAGCTCAGTTTGGATTTCACTTCATAATTTCTGCTCTCAATGAATTCGATGCAAAGCTGTATTTAATTGGTTGGTTAAATACAACTGACATGAACCTAAAGCTGTTCAGACTCTAATGAAAAATTTTGCACAAGCAAACAGCCGTACGGTTGCTTTCAAATGGCAAGCCGACCAACTTTGCCATAGGATCGTTTGAAGGACGTCATGACTAGTAAACAGAGTTAATTGTTGTTTGTTTGCTCAATTCACGCAGTGTCATGGTGAACTATTACACAAAATATATTTTTGAAAAATTATTTCAAGAGGCTACAGCAGATTTTAGCCGATTTTTATACTTTGCCCTGAAAAAGTTATGTCATTGTTTGCATAGTCACTTCATTACTAATTTCACTAGACTAATTAAGAATTTCATCGCTAAAATGAATTATTTTCGTAATATTGATACATGAATGTTTGAAATGAGTAAGAAAAAAGTTATTTTCCCTATTTTTAAGTATTAAAAGCTATTTAAAATCACAGACAATCGATCACAATCTAGGCAATCAGAGAATCAGCTTTTCCGCCTTGAATATAAGTGAAAACTACCTTGTCCAAGAAACCTTTTACCACTTTATCGATACTAAATATACTCTTATCTATCGATATAATATTCGACGTCAAACCCCATGACAAGCTCAAATTGCTAAGTTTTCCTGATCTTGTTATAATGACTGAATGTTAATGAAATTGAAATCAATCTGAAGAGATTCTTGAGTAAAGTTAAAGTCAGTCATACTTTGTGTCGATACACTCACACCCTTGTAGTCAAGGCACTTGTTTTCAGTAAAATAGAACACAAAAGAAACTATGGGACTCATACTGATAACAAGAATTCTGCCGTTAGATTAGATGGCAATGTATATTGCTTTCACGTGCGGCGGCTCGTTCATGATGCTGCTCTAGTTTCTTTTTCATTTTTTCCTTTTATCTTTCATACGGACCGCATTTGTCAGTATAATGAAAGAATGAGCTACAATAAATAAGACAGGTGATCTTCTATGCATGCTATTCAGTTCATTTTTAAAAGTATTTTACTTTAGATAAGATAAAAAGAATAATAAATAGAGAATAGTTTTTTGTTATTTTACACACTTTTCTATTTGTGCAAGTTGGTTTTAGTAAAAAAATGAGCAAGGATACTACTGGAGAACTCTACTTTTTTAGTAAAACAACTGACGGCTCTCCTCCCTGGATTGATGGAAATCCTGCATTAGGTTGGACAGGGTCAAATTTCGTACGAACACCAACTCGTATCAAAATTCATGATTTGCGAGGCAAGGAAAATACTGTGGATCTTGATACACATGGCTTTGAAATACTCAAGTATGACGGTAATGTACATGATGAATTTGATGACAACAGTGAGTCGCAACGACATTGTTATGATGACATTGTTGCTATACTCAAAAAACATCTCGGTGCGTCCCGTGTAATCATCTGCAATCATATATTTCGTTACCGATCGACACCACGAGCTACTGAGCGGTGTGATGAAAGTCACAAGAATCCCGTCTTCTATCCTCATGTGGATTATGATCCACCTGCAGCTCGCTTAAAAGTAGAACAAGTACTCGGTGTCGAAGAAGCCAACCAATTGCAAGAGAAACACATTCAAATTGTTAACGTTTGGCGACCTATAGGTCCTAATCCTATAATGAACACTCCTCTGACTATTTGCGATTATCGATCGCTGGATATCAAAAATGATATTCATTTGGCAGGGGCGCGAGGATCAACAAGCACCGTCAGCGTCTACATAGTCTCACACAACTCCCAAGATGCCCAAAGGTGGCATTATCTGAGCCAAATGCGGTCAGATGAAATGTTTGTCTTCAAAAACTACGATAGCAATTCGGAAGGCGCACAATTCGGCGCTCATACAGCATTTATCGATGAACAACTACCTACAATTGATACTGAACAGAAAAGCATTGAAATGCGCTGTATTGTGATTTATGATTAATAATAAAAACTAAATCCCATGTGAACCAAATATATATTTAATATGTAAGAGTTTAGATTTTAATAGTTGCCGTGTTACATGCGATCGCCAGAGTGAAGAGAAGAATCGTTTGTATTGATTGTTTCTATTGATCATGGAGTTGAGTTTCGCAGTGAAAACACAATTCGTAGATTATGTTCGTTCTGTTAATCTTGACTGATCCTGTAAAACGAACATATGTGTTTCAAACATTTTTACCATCGGTGAAAACTCAAGTACCACTTCAATAACTTGTTACTGATAGAAAACTATTATGTTGTCTCCAAATAGTCTATATTTCATTTTGGTTTCTGAAGTTTTGTCTTGGGCATCGGAATACAAAAAGAATTGATTGATCAATAGGCAATGTTTGTAGAAAGGCCACATGAAGAACATTCAGCTCGTTGCGAAGATCATGTCAATAAATGATTGCGATTGTGATTTGTCTTCATATACTTATATCATGTGGATATCTCATAAATTTTCTAGATGTTTTACATCGCACTGATAGGAAAAGAGAATCGTATTGAGATTTAACTTTTTTTCTTTATTATAAGAACAATTGAAATATTTTATAGTAGAAATACTAGAACTCTTCAAAAATTATCATTTGGTGCCAATAAACTCTAATTTGACAAAGGTCTGTGACTTGCTTTTCATTGGAGAACTTAAAAACGTTGATGAATCTTGTTGATAACATTTCGATGCGAGAATAATAAATTTAACCCCAAACTATATATAACACGTTACATTAACTATCAATCTATATTATTTTCACTACTCGAATATCTTGACACAATTGCTGGAGTCAATATTTTTTCGTTGAATATAGTTCTCTAATATATTCCTCTCACACCTATGTATTTTCTTAGTTAGTTCTCATTTATAGCTGTGCTTCAGTGCCCGACATGGGTCAACTTGTTTTGAGTCTACCAGACCCGATCCAAAATCAAACATTTATTTTGGCAACGAGACTCGGACTTGACGATCAATAATTCCATTTATTTAGAAAACAAAGAATTGCGAAAAGATTTCAAAAACTTTATAATATTGTAATAGAACGTTGAATGCTAAAAGCATCAAATGTTGCACGTATTGAAGAACTTGATTAGCATTGATCTGATAGCTTCACTAGAATTGACGAATCATTTTAACGCATGTGTATAATGAGTTCACGCTTTTCCCCTCAAAATTTCTAGTTGCAATTATTTGCACTGTAATTCGACCGCTAATAGTTTTTGAGTAAAAGTTTTCATTTAGCTTCTTAACTTGATAGGATGATATTATTTAGATGAAAAAAGAAAATTTCTTGATGCCATTAAAAGAGAATACACGTTGAACGAACGAAGTAAGTTCAGCCAAATATTTAATTAAGTTTTTAAATCATTACAATAAAACACCATATAAAAAATCCCATAAAGAATGAATTGAAGAATTGAATTATTAATCAAAAACTAATACAATGATTGCATTTCTGAACGCAACACAGACGTTGAACAAAGCTGACAACATATTTCAATGACATTGTTATACACAACAGAAGGAGTATATGAAAATTGTTAATTTGAAGAATTGATAAAAGTAATTTATTTTTATTCGTACTTGACATAATATATTCTTCTACTGTAAATTCATATATTATTTTCAGCCCTACCAAGGAAAGGCTTTTCAACACGGGTAAGTAATAATCAGACTTCAATATCTATCTTTCGGTCTTCTGCAACAAGTAACGCGACGTAAGCGTCGTTAATCCTCTACTGAAATGGGTGACCATGTTTGATAAATAATAAACAAATAATACAAGTTTTGGCGTAAGAATTCAACAATACTATTTTCCATGCCTCTACGTAGTGATAAGTGTATCCAACGTATTAGGTATTGTGCATAGCTGGATGTGGATTGTTGGATGGCCTTTTATTTAGATTCAATTACTAAAAATCTCATTGACAGTTTCATAAGTAATATATTGCTTAGTCCGATAGAGTTTTAATATTTAATTTTATTCTTTTAATAAACCAAAGGTTCATGAGAAGTCTATTCTGTCATTTTGAAACATTCGGATTGAAACCTATAAATAAGAAT
>CAJNYU010004037.1:0-12262 GCA_905331475.1 Rotaria socialis | reverse complement strand
CGTCTTTGTATTGTTAGGTCTTAGTAAATCCAGTGAATTGGAAAGAGATGAAGACATGAGATCGAGATATATTGATCCGATTGAAAGTTTCCCAGATAAAATCAATCAACTATTAGATGTGCTCAATCAAGTAAGATCCATGCTTATTATTCGTAGGTTATATTCATGTTTTATATTTAGTTTCATGGAGAACAACAATTGGGTCAGTCGCGAAAAGAAATTAAATTGTCAGTTGATGATACTTTCAATTAACATCATTATAAAACTATGAATACAGAATAAATATTTTTCATATTGTGATTGTGAGTTGGCTCTATGATATACTTATTATAATAAACATGAATATCGTATCGTATCGTACACAAATTAGGCTCGGTTTTTATTGTAGACTGTTTGATTGGCTCTTTGAAAATCATTGTGAATAATGAAATCTCGATAAGTTCTGACTTTATGGATACGGTAAAGCCAAGCTTTAAATAAAATAATTCAATGGATTACATACTCTTAGAATTCGTTTCTGGAGTGATGAGAGTGCAAGCTATGGGTGGATTTGTTTTATTTAAGAGGATTTCATTGGAGTGGATGTCGGTGTGTGCCTAGTTATAAGTAGCATTATAATGCTGTAAGTACTTCTTAAAAATGAATCTAATGATGACGAAAAACTTAGCGTTTTGCTGCATTATTTCAACCAATTCGTTCTGTTGTTGATTTTATCGTGCTCCATTTTGGTCAGTTTTTTTTCTACACAAAATATTGCACAACGATGATGAAGGCTGGAGACGTATTGTAAATAAACAAGTTTATGTACAGAAAACAAATTGTAACATCCATTCATTGCAACGAAAAACACTATTCGAACACAAGTAACATTGATGGCTAATACAACTCCATCGTCTTTATTGGAATTATCTGTCGAGCTTGCCTATCGGATTCTAGAGAAGCTCGATGACTTCACGATATTATGCTCAGTTCGTAACGTCTGTTTTCATCATTGGCATCCACCCGACTTAGGTTTCTTACGTCTTAAAGAAAATATTCGTGTAAAAAATGTGGTTATCTTAGTATTACGTACTTCGATGATGATATTAAGGAATTAGTAATTTTGAACCAAATTAAGCAAGCTATTTCAGAAGATTTTATCGTCTTTGGTTTTTCCGCGATGCTTTACTGAATATGAGTGTAAATCTTTTTTTAAAAGTGGTTACGTTTTACAGAAAAAAAAGATTTTATTTTCAATAATAATCATAGAAAGATGTCTGGCAGAGGCATGAAATCGAAGAATATACAGATAGTTTACTGAATTCCATCAATGCTACTCTTCTTGAATTATGAGTATCTAAACATTTAATACATAAACCAAGGTATCCAAATAAACTTTGCATAATTGTGATAAATGTCAGAAGGTTAAAACTTCGATCATTCCTTCATTGTTTAAAAGAATAGTGCAAACAGTTTATTGACATAGAAGTCACGAGTTGAACAAGATTGGAGAATTTCAATGGTTGAGAGTAACAAAATCAAGAAGAATACTTTTTAATACAATTCAAACAAGCAAATAGTTTTCTGTATGCTCCAATTTTGAAGAGTAATATTTATTAACTTGCATTTTTAAGATTAAAGTAACCGGTGAATTATTTAAAAGAATTAGATCGATTACTAATTTTATTTATTTTTTACATTTTACGGTAGAGTAACCACTATTTCATTTATGTGGTATCCACGTTCAATAATAGGTGTAGTTGTGTGAGGATGTGGTGTGGCTGCAGTTGTCAGGGAGTTACTGAGCCCACACCCATCAGATCACTCTTCCAGTCAAATGAAGTAATAGTGAGAAAGCATTGTGGTTATCCTGTATGTTAACTCGTTTCATGGATGATATTTTGTCAAAACAAGAACCATAACATAACAGTGAATTATTAGATATTTCAGATTAATATACTCTTCTGCTTTTTTTTAGTATATTCTCTATAAATATTTTACTCTTTTTCACTATTCGAAATCCAGCATAGTTTAAACTTCATTTGCAATGCATATCAATCTATGTAGGATTCTAATTCTATGCATTTCATCTAATCTGTCAACTCTCAACAATAAAACTTTGATGACATTCAATAATAATAAACAATTATAAGAGTAAATCATTTTGACGGTTCTCTGATACATATATGTTTCTATTGAAGATAACAATATCAAAACTAAAGTGTCCCACCTCTTTTCCCTTAACATATATTATATTGGCATTGAAACGTTAGAATAAATATCAATCGCTTATCCATCGATATTCTAGCTATATTTTCATGCTAAATTGAACATATGACCTTTCCTGTTCTAATATAGATAATTATTCAATTTTTCATTCGAAACACAAAGAAAACAGATTTCAACAATATTCAACGCAAACAATTGAACCAATTGATAGGACTCACCATCAATTATTCAAACAACCACATAAAACATAAAACATAAAATCACACACGAAAAGACACAACATAATATGTCATCATTACGTATGAAAATATACATAAATCCATACTGATCCTATAGTAGTTCTCATCTCGCTTCCCAATGTCCCAGCATAGAGCCTATGTCTTCAATATTTCTAACGGCCGTATGCCCTTATTCGACGACTAATCCCATTGTCCGCCTAGAACATAGCACTGATCGCTCGTAACGATGTGCCCGACCACCGTGATGAATGACGGTTTCACTTCCGACCCAAAACTGAAAAACTGATTTCAGACCTAAATTAGTCTGCCATCATTCTCTAATCATCTATCTGATTTACACATCTCCACTCTTTAATACAGACACTCACCACACTAAATTTCCAGTATCACCATATCGGAGCCCTCGGAGCACAACATCCCGCTGATACATTACATCACAACACCGTGACCCTCATTCTCTACTCATCTATCTCTATTGATAATTTCCACTTTTATCACAGACACTCATCAAACTTGATCTTAGCTCCAATAAAATCGGGAACCGGTTACTCGGTCTTGTGGATAAAGTTATCAGGAGAAATGAAAAGCTAAATTAGCTTGGATGTTGTTGTCGTCTATGAATCGTTACAGAATCGAACGCAGATTATTGCTAAGGTATGTTACCTTCTTGTTTGTTACTTAGGGGCAAAGAAAAATATGTTTTATCACAGGACAATATATCATGGAAGTTGTTGGCTATGCTTGGTGATAGACGAAACACGCATATGTCTGAGTTCATATTAGAAATTGTTCTACTTGCATCAGCTGAGTGAAAGTATAAACTGTTCTTTCATCGCTTTGAAATTCAAATGTTCTTTAATATTCTAATTGAACTATAGTTCAGGAAAGTTGGGTTAGATTTAAAGGTAGATGTTTTGAATATTGATTGGCGGTTTGTAGGGTCGTTGACTAATTAGTTACAGAAGCACTTTGAATTATTGAGTAAATACCGCATATTTTTGTTTTGTTGAAAACAATCTGTTATTCTGAATGATTAATAATAACTCTGAGAGTAAATAAATTAGCTCTGTATGATAAATGTGTTCACTATTGCTGTCAGGGTGGTCAGATCTTCTGAAAAGTAGAAAAATTTTCTGAAATTTGAAGTCCTTTCTGAATTTCTTCTGATTTTTTTCCGAATTCGAAACTATTTCAGATCCCAGTTTTGCTAGTGCAATCCAGTACAATTATAACATACTACTAATATAGATGTATATTGCGGCATCTTGTTTTTCGCAATTATCCGTTGGTAATTTCTGACTTATATAGGCAACTTCACCTACAGCACTGCACTAGAATTTGATAAATTTATTTTCTTGATTTCGAGAATCTTATCTAATTGAGCATTCTACAAATTAAAACAAAATTATCTATTGGACGACGTTAATATGGTTGAATTTGATTGTGAAAAGAAACAAATCGAAGTTAATTAATTAGCCACAGCAATATCATTTCGATATATAAAGGAAAAAAAGAGTTTTTCATAAAGATTCGTTATCGATTGATGAATATTCATCTTTATAGTGATAAATCTTTGGAAATGAAATACCAGTTAATGACATAAAAGTAGTGGAGTAGCTAATGCCAGCATCTTATACAGAAGTCGCTATTTCACCAAAAAATGATCTTTCTGATAAACATCTGATTTCCCTAAAAAAAACTTTTTGATCGTTTTCTGATTTTTCAATTTTCAATTTGGTCACCCTGATTGCTGTAGATATATTTGCTTTTGTAATTTGTGCGGTGGAAGAATTTTTACTTTTTGCCTCTTTCTTGTAAAATAGCACTGCTGATGTGAGAAAGCACTACTTCAATGTTAGTTGACATTGTTAAATTCCACATATTTCATATTAAAATGATTGGAAAATGCTACTGAAATCATTTGATTAATTTATTTTGAGAACATTCAGATGAGTGTAAATTTCAAAAAATGATCACAATAGTGAATTCCCTCTGTAAAAGATTTTACATCTACCGATGAAAAGTCTTCATTATTTATTCAATAGCGAAGTGTAAAATTGTCTTGGCAAATAAGGAAAATTGACATTATAATTGATAGGACTTCTCAGTTGGTTCATTGTCAGTGTGCAATTCACTTCTATCGTCGATTGCTGTAAATTTATTTCAAAATGGTATCGACACTATTCAAGTTTTGATTCAAGCTGATTTTAAATGAGTTCAAAGAACGTTTCTTGAAAGTGTGGATTATCTTCTTGTGGAAGTCTGAGTGTCTTTCAATTCCGAAAAAATGATGAATTGATGAAAGAAAATTACAGAAACATAATTGATTTTTTTTATGATAGTTGTTAGAAGTCTTGTTGATACATGTTGAATTATAACCTTCTACTTTCTTTGCTCAGCTAATATGTAATTCTTTTTAATTCAATCAATTTAGAAATAATAGTCATATGACGATTGTGGAAATTAAATCGGGCAAAGAAATTCGTTACAAATGATTCACAATCTTGTTCACACTTTTGCTTCATTCTAGATCGAACCCTTGAAACATTGAAGGAATTTGAATAAATAAAAAACCACAAACCACTGAAACAGAGGCATAAAATGTTGCTACATAGCAATTATATCCCATAGCGAACATTCAACATCTAATTTCTGACCATTGATGATGAAGCCAGTTGCATCTAGCTGAGGACCAAATGAGCATTATGAAACATATACATACCCTCAAGATAGTCGTAGTCACGCACACATCATCACTCACACCCACTTGCGCATTCATACCCCTGAATATGTCCGTGCCTTTTAATGTTTTCACATCTTTACAGGATGAAACGTTCCATACACGAAGCGAGCGCCAAAAAGCAAATGTGGTGAATAATAATTATTTATTTTAGAAAGCAACATTACTTGGTCGATTGCAGTGCTATGAACGATCCATTGTAGAAAAGAAGTGTAGGATAAGAAATTACACTGTAAAAAAATAAGTACTTTCGTGAACCTACCAAAAAGATTTCGTAGGTGTCTAAAAGCTTCCAAATGAGTCCAAAAGCTTAAAAAACGACTCTTAAAATCTACGAAACTTTAAAAGGATCCGATCGTGGGCACACTGTCGGAACCATCTCCTACGAAACCTTTTTGGAGGGTTCAGGAAAGTACTTCTTTTTTTACAGTGTACATGCTATGGGGATTTGACACCAAAACTGCCCATAATAGGATTCTGATTATTCTACAATTATTTTTTGCAGTGTTTTAAGTGGTATTTGTCTATGTGTGAAAACTGTTTATGCAATCGATTCCAATACTTTTTCTTCAAAACTTCTTGATTTATGTCGATAACATTTCAGGCAGAGTGAAAATATCAAATAGGATAGAGACAGCAGGCATGCCATTGGAGCGGAGGCTTACAAAGAATCGAGCAGTGTTTTTTGGAATATGGAAGTAATATAATGTGTTCGGATAACCAGCAGCCGCATAGAAGGGGCGAGCATTCAAATTTTGAACAGTATTCTCACTAACTGGATTCGGTTCTGATAACGAACCGAATACCTGACAGTTGGGACAATTGGATGCAAACATGACAATGGTGTCATTCATAGTTACGTATGGAAAGGTGTTGAGCTGTACTATATAATAGACACCAGAGGTTGTACTTGAAATCGACAACGGTTGGTTGATGCTAAGAAGACGGGGCACATCAGCAGCAACAGAGCCGATATGCTGAGCAGACAGCACAAGTTCATACATAGAACCAACGAGAAGAGCGTAGAACCGTGTGGGATGCGAAGCCAATCGGTTCACAACAGCCGCGCTTGCACCGGATCCTATCCCAATAAATATCACGATCATGCCGCGATTATTTTCTAACTGACGAACGGCAACTTCGGCTGAAGAAGATGGAGCAGTAGAGAGTACAACAGTAACTCGTGGTGCACTCTGTCGACAATGTAAGGCGCAATCTGATTCGACAAGAGTTAGAGCAGAGACCAACGTCGATGGGTTTGACTGGGCCATTGTATACTGTTTTTGGTCTAGGTATGTCTTTACCATCGAGGCACTAGATGTCTTAAATGGAGCAACCACATGAAGTTGCGTTGTTGCTCCGAAAAAATAAACACCAAAGTAAGGACTCGAACCGACAGGATTCGTTTCAATGGCAATGTTATTCAGAGCTGTTTTCAGCAGCCCGAACTCTAGGTTACTCATTTGAGAGTTTGATTCTTCTGCGACCAAGAATAAATCGATGGTTTTACCATTCAGTGGATTGTTGAAGGCTCGCAACGGGTTTCCTTTCACTGCAGTACAGAGTAGCATAAGCACAGCGACATGGACCTTCACCATGGCATCAAATTTAGTTTTGAACATTAGTGTAACTAAAATCATCAACAACCTAAAGTAAACGATTACCAGCCATATGCTACTACGTAGTGTATTAGAAGTAATTCCTTACAAAGAATAAGACGTGGATGTGAATGTAAATGTTAGTAAATGGAATATCATGCCGATCCACCCAAACCCACCCACACCCTCTTCTATTCACACACACTCACACCTACACTCCATAATCTATAGCTTCAGATTCTTAAAGAATACCACACTAAGAACTGCTTCTAAAATGTTTTTTGTGCGATCTTTTAGAGACTGAATATAGACAGGGTTCGTAATAGAGTCCATGTGGGGGCATGTCGAAATGACTGTCATGATCGGTGATGCTGGAGAATTTTTTCGAATTTACTGCGACCGTCTCTGGGGCTAGAATGGGTGGTATCCCTTTTCTAGCTATACATTTCAATACTTATTAGCAATCACCTTTCAGAATAACGGTCTAAACGATGATTGTCACCGTGACTTATGTCTCATGAAATTGTACATAGAACGCAAGGATCTAATGGGAAAATACTTACGATTACCTACAATATTGCTGGTTTCAGCTTATTCATGCTCTAAAGACTTCATATATATATATATATCAGCATAATCGAGTTGGCTTTCTCCAATATACAATCTATCCTCAGGTGAAATGTGATTACAAGCGGCAATATAGATAATAATGCAGTAAAAGAAGTATTTGATCACTTTTATTGATGTCAAAGTCGAAAAACATATCTACGTAGATTTTTTCCCGTTTGACTGTGGGTGGATAGTTTGTTGAATGTGTGGATGTCGGTGTGGGTGTAGGTACGGGTGGTTCCGTGGAAGTGTGAGCAATGTCTTTTCGCAAGTCCTCAACATCCATGCCCTTGAGACTGAATTATCAATCAACCCAATCCGAGTAACGTCTCTTGATAAGAATTATGTTTTACCTATGTTTGAGGAAGTAGATTATTCCAACAATAAGCGATAGCTTTTATTTGTTGAAAGTCATAAAAAGTGCCTTATCTTTATAGAAAACGCATGATTAATTTCAGACAAATACAATAAAGTAGGTAGTTCAAAATCCTCTTTATAAAGGGCTATAAAAGCTACAGTTAGCATACAAATATTATATTGTGAACAGGAGTTCTCTCTCAGATGGATGTTCTTAACTTTTTTCTCATTGTGACAGCGATCGTTTCCGCTCTACTTCATTCCAGCCAAGGTAAGTATGCAAGAGAATCAAATACAATTGCAATTATTTTGATATTCATATATGTGTAGCTCAAGGAAATGAAATTCTGCGATGCAAATCATATGGTGAGCCTCATTTTCTCACATGGCACTCCGAAAACACTCTCAATCCGACTAGCAACACGTGTGTTGGAAATCACATGTTCAAACTTGTGCACAACAGATATGTTGATTTCGATGTAAAGGTGATCGCTGGATATGGTGTCGACGTGAGTTATTTTAATTCCCTTAATTGTCTGCAAATATGCGTTTGTATGCATTTGATTGAAATATAAAGGTTACAGTGAACTTTCTCGATGGTGCAGGAACATCTCTGTGTTTAGCAAATACAAGTAACTTTAATTTTTATGTTCAGCCTCACTGTTCGATGTATAGTAAGTCCGGCATTACAGTATGATCAGGATGTGTCTCATGAATTACTCTAGATATCATCGCAACGCTCATCAAGACATCCGATGGTGAAACGTTGACTTTGAAACATCCAGAAGCTAACTTCTTAGCCATTGTTATTCACACCGTATGTTGATACTTAGAAAGTCTTCTCTCATGAGAGGCATCTTTTTCTCTAATTAACAATTCTTAGAACGCTTTACCACGTCAATACACTATAGAGATGTTTCAACCACGTTCGCTTATGTTGGGATCTGAAGGCCAATGCAGTAAGGCTGATTGTTTTCCAACACGCAGTCTACTGAATGAGCCTGCACAACCGGCGCCACGACAGACGATTACTAAAGAACAAGCTCGAGACATTTGCGAGATGTATTCTATCAATTATTTGAACACGATTCATCGGTCGCCTGTTCAACGAAGTGCCTATTTCAATTCTACTATACGACAAACATTAGAAGAATGTATTTATGATGTACGAATTACTGGCGAGCCAGCTGTAAGTTCCGCTTGTTTAAAAATTTCAAAAATATTGTGATTACGCGTTTTTATGACTCAGGCAGCAGCCAAGGGTATCGAAATACTCATGATTCAGGATTTGATAGACGGCGCCACTAATATCGATGAAATTGAAAGCCATTTTAATGCAGGGGTTATGCGATCATTCAAATGGTTGAACAAAATTACTTTCGAATCACTGCTTGGAGTTCATAGACGATATCCAAAGATCGCTTATGGTAAGTATCTCTATAAAGCTTGCTATCCTAATCGTGACTTTGAATTTCTTAAGAAACCAATCCCAAACAAATGGACATCAAGTTCAACGACGATTAGCAGTGATGTGAAACAGTAGCACAGTAACAAGAACTATGTTAAAGTATAAAGCGCGCATCAAAACTGAAAACATTGCATAATTTTTGTCAAGCTTATTGCGTCTACTTCTGAACGCTTGAAAAAAAGACAAGCCAAGATATTGCTTCACATATTAAGCAAAAATATCAAGATCACGACATCAGTAGCGATGATCTAGTAGAGGCTGATAGACCCAAACGAACTCCTGCATAGCCCCGATTTACCCTGAAATGTGGGTGTAACTGCGGGTCTAGATGGAAGTTTGGGTGTAGTTTTTCTTTCACCCACACCCTCAAGCCGCAGGAGCATTACACTCCTTCCTCAAAATATTTAAAACAAACATATAGTCAATTACATACGTAACAACTGAATATTGCTCAGTACTCAATTTGTCAGTCTACCCATCTCGGCTTTAGAACATTGAAAATCAATGTCCCATCTAACGTTCGATGCAGAATTGAACGGGCTGCAACATTATGCTATTTCTGTGTTGGCATTCATCTTGTGATACGACCAATTCATCCAAATACTGGGGGGGGGGGGGGGGTTTTNTGGCGGGGGGGGGAATTATATTATGTCAAAAAATACAGTATTTTGACTTTTTGACTTCAATACCGAGACTGATGAGAACTGTCATACGTACCATTTTGTAGAGCAAGTCAAGCTCTATCGACTGGTATACGATTCAATTTGAATAGTGAAAACATTGCAAGAAAAAAATCCACAAATATGAATATGCAGTTACGTTTAATTGAGATCACTCCTTTCATTACAAAAAAAAACACGACAATAGCAGGTGATTTTGATGCATCAGTAACTGAGTAGAACAGGCCTAAAACCGACNACGTTTAATTGAGATCACTCCTTTCATTACAAAAAAAAAACACGACAATAGCAGGTGATTTTGATGCATCAGTAACTGAGTAGAACAGGCCTAAAGCCGACAAACTAGGTGCATTAATCAAAAGGTGGAGTGACGAAAGCAATTTACAATATGTATAATGCACAAAGAACTCATCTAAGGGTGTGGGTATGCGCAAAGAAAAAATCTCAAGCCACACTCTAAGTTGTATATTATAGATTTTTTCAAGATTTTCATTAGATCTCTTTGAAAGCAAACCTACACGGTGAGGTGTCGACAGTGAACTCTTAATTTCCAGATATGTACTCAAACCAACAATGGAAGGTCTACAAAACTGCATGCGGTTCAGAGGCTTAGAATTAAATCATTTAGCAGTTATGGATATTCTAGTGGAAACTCTAAATGATTTTTCCACACTTATATAATTGATTAAAGAAACTTCAGCCAACATTCTGAGAAAACGTATAATGTATCATTAGATGATCTTCATTTACTGTTTCGAACGAAGAAAACTGCAGCTATTTTTCTTGCTTCTATTAGACTTTAGTATAACCATCTTATATGATAGAAAAACAAGTCTTATCACCCGCAAATCGAACTGAATGATTATAGTAATATTTGTATTTTTCATGTCTGATTATTGATTAAAGTGAAGTTTCATTAATGTTCGAAAGTAACAGACGTATTATATCTGCAGTTAGAATATTAAAAAAACGATATCAAAATTCAACTATTATATTAATCGTAAATAAAATACAGTGAAACCTCTATTAATGAACACCGCTCATTTGAATATACGTTTCGGAACCCGTGATCGATTTTTGCTGTAAATATACCTCTGCAAGATGAACATCTCCCAACTCTGAACATTGAACACTTTTTTCAGTCATTTCTGTAGAAAAACACCTCTCTATAGTGAACATACACTGACCAACTACGCTTTCGTATATGAAATAAGTAGATGAAAAAATAGATTGCACATAATAAAACAATGATAAATTAAATTTGGACGGTCAATTCGTCATAACAAACTTTGTCGTATGTATGACACAAACAGAACAATGAAAATGAATAGTCCGTGATGAGTGAATCGATTCTGTGTAAGAGAATAACCACAATTACATTCGCTGATTTCTCAATTGGATTCACCGCTTACTCAACTTTTCATCGACTCAAAAGGAGTCAAGCAAGCAACCATTAAAGACTTTTTTCATAAAAAATGATTAGATGTAAATAAAGAGATGACAACTTTGTTCACTTTTTTGTTTAAAATTGAATAGATGTTTAATAGTTCAAATCAATAAAATAATCTTTTTCTTTGTTACAAGATAAATAAAGAAGTATATAGGGTAGATAAAACCGATTTTTTAAATTTGGCACTGGCCGTAATAACGGATGGGCCAAAAAGAATTGCCGTGTTAGTATTTTTGAATTTTCTCGTCTTTCTTGAACACGATCGGCGTGTCGTTTTTACCAAACGATTCCCCGTTCAATTCTCTACAAAAAATGTATTAGCTGTTTTACTTCAAAATCCAAAGATACAAAATGCGATAGAAAATTGCGAGAAGTACCAAAATGTGGAAAAAATAAACGTAGATAAATTGAACAGCAGATTTTCCGGGTATTATCTACTCAAAGTTTGTAAGAAAGAAAAGTTATAGTAGCCACCTTGTACTCCTTAAAAAGCTCTATTCTTTACGAATGATTAAAAAAGTTTGCAGTTAGAATTGAGGACGCAAGAATTTTATTATTTCTTGTCAATTTTTCAAAAAACGACGACTTTTTCATCAATAAAGTAAGCCTACGTATAAAACAAATGAAGCTTAGTCAAAGTGGATTTATTCGAGCACATTTTTTTAAATTTATATTGAAAACCAATGTTCTATCGTTATTTTTGGATATCTAAGATTTGAAAAAAATATTATTGTGTTCAGTCGCGCAAAAACAGATACAAATCGTTGTTATTTTTCACTTGATTGTACTGAAGCTAATATTTGTGACAGATATTTAGATTAAAATGGCTTTTACTCTACAAGACGAGATAGAGCGCATTTGAAACTACATAAAATATACTGAAACAGTCTTATGATGCTTGTGAAAGCATTCG
>CAJNYU010004033.1:1918-35056 GCA_905331475.1 Rotaria socialis | reverse complement strand
AAAATTCTAGTAAAAATACACCCATGGTCTTCTATTTTAAAAAACTCAATCAATTTTAGGTCTAAATCCTCTGACTTTTCATTAACAGATAGCCACTGAGTTCAGCTACATTTTTTGTAAAGATTGTTTAGTAAAATTATGTAGTTGATCTAGCGCCAATGTTTTTATTACTGATGATGAGCAATTTTACATTTATTTTCTATTACATAATGAAATAAGGAAAGAGGAATAGCTGGTGTGATGGACTTAAGAATGCATGAAAATGAATTTTACTAAATTATTATTTGTATAATAATCAAGTCACTTTGGAATTATTTTTTTCACATTTAAACATATATTAATAAAACTACGAAAGAAATAAAAGCAATGCGAGCCATTGGCCACTTGTGATAACAATGGGTTACGAGAAAGAGAACGTTAAGACGCTTTCCTGCCTTTTCATTCATATGTTTAAAAACAAGACACTTTACGCGTCTAGTACGCGTCTAAACTAGTCTTAAGACGGGTGAACCGTCTTGTAAGACACATGGCATTTTTTTTACAGTGTATTGCCTCCCCAAGTCAGCCATTACCTTCGCTTCTTCGATCTTCAAATAGTACCATTTTGTAAAGCTTTTCAAACTCTATCGATCGAGGTAGAAACCATCTTGAAGCAAGAAACTTACCTTATGCGAGTATACTGCAAGAGAATCCAGGCTGCAGGGACTTTCCTAGATTTTCCACAATATTGTCATTATAGTCGTCCAGTGGCCATTGTTCTTTTGACTCGGAAATAGTACCATTTTGTAGAGCTTTTCAAGCTCCATCGGTTGAGATAGTTTTTCAAGTTTTAGTAAAAAATTTTTCTTAGTCATAGTAGACAATTTCATTTTAGATATCTATATAATTGCCCTATTAAGTCACACTGTATATTTGATCTATGGAATGTTTATAAAATCCTTTATTTTCTATGTAGAAATAATCGGCGCATTTGTTTTGGTAGTTCCGTGCATTTTTTCAATATCTTTAAAGGCATAAATAAAATGGGCTGATTTGGCTTCTTATGCGCCTCCCTCCTTTAATGTTATTTTTTATCGATTATCTTGTAACACTCAATTTATCGATAAATCAATAGTTTTGAATTAAAATATGGGAATTCTAATTATTTAACAGAGAACACTCATATTCAAACATTTCTTTGAAATAAAGCGATAAGATTGACACCAGTCACAAACCCGATATAAAGTTATTTAGATTCCAAATTTAGTTGATTATGATCAGATTAAGTCCTGATTGAAACGCGTCGCAAGTAGGTTGGAATTTTAAAAAATTCTGCAATAAACACGCCATCACCCACCTACATTCCACTCATGCTTACACACTGCATACACGACATTGGTCTCTATCAATTTTATAATCGTTAATACCGTGTGCAAATTTCAAAGAGGGAAATCCAATTTAATTAAAAGTGTGACATTACCAAGCGAGTTTCGTACACCGAAAAAAAGTTCATTGCAGAAAGCAAATATAATGGGATAAAAAGCGAAACTAGTGTTGCTCATGGGCATGCTAGCCATTCAACGCACAGGTTGTAAGTAATATCATCGCTCCATGATACGAATCGAATGTTGAATCCGTATGGTGTCATGTGTTCCTTTGCGAATCGAACGTGTGTACCTTGAGGTCCCCTAAATGAAATAATAATAAACAGACATGGTAATATACAAGAAGATCACATGTGCGCGATTCATAACGGCAAGCTTAACTGCAGCTCTCAGAGATCAAAACAAATAGACGGCATGGGTGAGAGTGTGCGTATTAAGAGTGGGATTGGATTAGAATAGTGTAATATTCACACCCACACCCTTTATGGTTGTTTGTTGTAATGATTCGAAAAATAAGTACAAACATAATTTTCGTATCTTTTCAATGCTAATCATTTCTTTACGAAACAGAAAGGGAGAAGACAACTTCAAAGAGATACAGCAATTAAGGAGAGGAGAGACAAAGGTGATAAGTGGACATTCTCTAAGCTAGGAAGACGATTGGCAAAGATAGATAAAAGGAAAGAAACCGCACTTAGCAACAAACATATATGTTTGGGGGCTATTTTCACTGTAAGTGTGGCCAACAAGCAAAGTGGGAATAAGGCTCATTATTAACTATAGTTGATTCCACTATTTGTTCAATCGATATCTCAATAGAATTATATTACGAGTTAGTTTTAATTATGCTAACTCAAAATCTGATAATGCAAAGTGCTACTATACTTGGATATGTTGACATGCTGATGAAAGTAAATTTTGTACTTAAAATACTGATAATTCAGTTGAAAAGTACAAGTAAATTTACTGGTAATGAGAAAGTTTACTTAAGTGTGCGCAATTATTCAGTAAAAGTGCAAAAAGTACAGGTATTTTACTGAGTATCCAATCACTGATTTAGACCAATAATAAAAGTAGGGTGCGAGAGATTGAGTGACGAAATTTCAATTTACAACTCACACCATATTTTCTTTGAGAATACGCTGGTGTAACTTTCATAAAATGACAGAAAATTGTGTATTATTACAGCTTACATATGACTATCATATAAATCAGCTTTAAAAAATCAACCATACAAATAATTTTTGACAGAAGCACTTTCATTAGTTTACTGATGGTATCAAAGAATATTGCTGACATACATATAGTGACTCGATATATTACTTCCTTAATTCTGCTGAGTATTAATTTAAAAAAGGTGCACTAGAGATAACTGCTGATGGTTCTTTTATTTTGTTACAATTCGACTATGGAGAGCATGAATACAAGTTTTTAGGTGTCATATACCAAAGTCTAACTAGATGTCTTCTCTCGGTAAGTGTTTCCTACAAGTGATAAAAGCAAACAACAATCATAATCCAAATATCTGTTCACGCTAACTTCACTCTTAGTCCTCTGCTTCGCTTTTAGACAAGAAAACTTATCATCATCGAATGAACGAAATCATATTCGCTTTGATTTCACTCATCTCCTATAGTGGTAATTCATGTCTGGTATCTAAAAAAACGTCTTAATGAATGCGTTACATTAGACTAGTGAAAATAAATCTACATCATTGTATACGGCCAAGGGGGAAACAACTGATTTAAATCATCTTAAAATCAGTTTAAAATCCTCATAAATCAATCGATTTTGAACGAATTACTATTAGCTTCAATGATTTTTCATGATTTTTAGTCACTATTTGCCAGTTTCTGTGATTGTAAATGATTTCCACCCAGACCCAGAAAGTTTTATTTTTTTGAAACTCATTCTAAATCAAATAACATCACAAAAATCACTCAAAATCAGAAATCGCTGTTTCCCCTTGGTATATGGCTATTCATCACTTACCCCACATCTATATGATAGAATCCGACATGCAACACTTGAGGTGTCTGAGTAAATGGCTGCGAAAACCTCACTCCTTGAACTACATTACGATTAGAGCAGTTAATATCACCGCTATAAGGATTGCACTGTCCCATACAGACGACACCAGTTTGACCTAAATGAATTTATTTCTAAAAATATTCCATTTTGTTCAATTTCCTTTGCTTACATCGATCTTGTTTTATGCCTGACTGCACGAGTTCTGCAGATATAAAATTATTGAATACAATATGGCCAATGATAGCTACAAGAAGAACTTTCATGGTACTTGTTAAGTATTCGATAGGTTGGGTTATTGATGAAAAATGAAATACGGTCCACAGCTAAATTTTTCTTAACCAATTAATTCACTAAAACCAACTAAATCATACACTTCAAATGTTTTTCGTTTAGTAGTGCATATAATATCCAATTTGGCAGCAATGCAAGCTCTTCTACACTTCACTTACCACAGTAAATTTATTTTTCTAACCTATTCGCCATTATGTCGCTAAATTTGAATAATGGTAGTCCATTAATTCTAAATAATATTTTATATGCAGATATATGCGGGTACGGGTAGACATGCATGTTTCGATATTGGCATGACAGCCGACTTGAGCATCAGGTGTGCTTGCGCATGTAGTTGCATTTCAGTGTAATAGGTACCCTGTAAAAAAAAGGGTAGAATAATAAACCCTTTAAGGGTTTATGAAAGTGCAACGCCCATGTAAATATTTTTTGCCTCGAAACGCGTCTGAAACGCGTTCCATTTGCGTGCGAAACGTACAGAAGCGAACGCGTCTAAATGCGTCTCCAGTGAAACAAACGAAGCGTTTCGACGCGGCTGAAGGTAAAATCTCGTTCAGACGCGGATTTTTGCAAAATCAAGGGCAAACGTGTTTTGAAATAAAAACGCGTCTGAACGCTTCGAATGTTTCACAGGGGACGCGTCTTCAAAGAAAACTGCGGCTAGACGCGTTTCATACAATTTATTAAAAATTATTGAAAAAATTATTTCAGTTCGTCTCAGGTTTGATCTGAGTCAGCATCGATATTCTCTATCCATGATCTTTACCCTACTGTAGGTCAACGAACTGTTAGCATATCGACATGTCGATGAATCTGAAATGATAGAAATGAGATTAGAACATGTGAACCAATGATTAAGAGACAAGTATACGTACCGCGCAGCCATATATGACTACAATCGTTGTCGAATGGCATGCAAAGTCTATGAGGGTTATGAATTCATATNCTAGCCGTAGAATAAAATACCCTTTTTAAGTAAGTAATAAACCCTTTTCTCGAGACCGTAGAATAAAATATCCTTAGTATGAAAGTAATAAACCCTTTTCTCGAAACCGTATAATAAAATACCCTTGAAGATAAAATCATATAAGCTTCTCCTTAAATCTCAGATTAATAGCTCCTTTTTCTTCTTGTCTCATCTTTTTTTCATATACCCTTCGTTTCATAAACCCTTCAAGGGTTTAGCATGATTTGTAGAAAGGACAAGGGTTTATTATTCTACTCTTTTTTTTTACAGTGTAGGCGTGGAGTGTAAGTATAGGAGATAGCTGTAGGAGAAAAAAACAGCCACTTCACATGCATTCACCCACTCGTACCATATCGCACTTGGGCACCTGTAGAAAATAGGGGAGAGCTGAAAACAGTGGGTGCGAGTGCGGGTGAACTACCCATGTAAAAAAACGAAAAACTTCAGCTTTAGAGAGGTCAGAATCGATTATAATCATACAATTTTAATCAATAATTTCAACTGTTATAATCGTAGCAAAATCAGTATTTAATCGATTATTTCCATTTTATGATTATAATTGATTAAGAATATTAAAAAAATTGATTATAATCATAAAAGTAGAAATAATCGATTAAATACTGATTCTGCTATGTTTATTACAACTGAAATTATTGATTAAAATCGTATGATTAAAATCGATTTGTAATCGATTCTTGAAATCAAGGTTTTTGTATTGGTAATGATCTTTAGATCGAAAATACATGCGCCCACGCCGCAAACGCACCTATACACCAACACTTCAAGTTAAAAGTTTTATTAGTCGTAGTCCAAATGTTGAATTTTTAGGAATGCGTGCGGGTTTAGCTTTATAGTATCGGCTTTGTAGTTCTATTTAATCACACACCCACACACCCACACCCTGAAAAGCAAGAGTCGAGAGTAGTAGATTAGTCTGTCTTCTCGTTAGAAGATAGGTCGATCTGTTTATGAATTGATTTATACCCTCACCCTCACCCTCACCCTCAGATATTAAAATAGAATGGCAATTTTTCTTTGTATTCTTTTTTCATCCACACTTTCTTTATCTTTAATCAAGTATAAACAAAAAAAGGATATTAATTTATTCAGGCTTACATCCTGAAGTTCCAATCATTTGAAGATTATAATTAGTTTTTGAACGAATGATATTTTTTTAATAATAATCAGGCGTATTAGTAATATGTATAAAAATAAACGATGTCTTTACTATGATGAGTGATACTCGAACGAATGTGAAATCAGGAAGTGGTACTGGTGGTCATGTCGGTACATGAAGATTTTTCTATTTCTCGAATATCATTAATTATTTCTCTTTTCTATTATTTAGCAACTACAGAAATCTCTGATCTTCCGGTATGGGAGATTCAACAAATGTTGTTGCTGTAATGTAATCAAAGAATTTTGAACCAACATGAGTGATCCTGAAAACAAATGCTAGTATGATGGCGACAGTCGCTTCATGCCCTATCATTGTATATTTGCGTATGTCATGTAAAAACATATCTGCTGTGTTTGCTACTTGATATCTACTATTTTTTTTATAAAACAGAGAGGAAGAGACAGGGAGACTCGTACTTCTACTACCTGAAAATATCTATATTCTGAAGTTAAGATGAACAAACAGCCCTTCAAATTCATGGCATATGGCATTGTTATATTATTATCAATGATTTCGTTTGTTTCGAGTTTTTCATGTCGGCTCTTTGGAATAGATCAAGCAACGCTCGATACAAAGTTTATCGAATTATATAATGCATCGTCTCATCATCATGTGTTAGATTAAGGCGGTTCAGTATTTCAGACTCAATCCGCAACTGTAACAAATAGATAATCGTACATACCTTAGTACTGATCTGTCCCTTTTCGCCTTTATTCTTCCAGACACTCGGTCAAAGAGCCGGATATTCGATATCGGATATAAAACATAAAATCAATTTTCCGGATGTTCGGAATGAAAAAATACAGGATGTTGGAAATGAATTTTGGTGTATGCTTTTCAACATAGAAAACAGTTTATTTATATAGTATATTTTAAGTCATTGAGTGTAGTAATCTTTTCTTGTACATTCGCTTGGGGTTTTTAATAATAGTGTAGAATTCAATCGTGAACAATAGGTCTTACAGATAGATAGTGGGAATTAGTATTAAAACTATAAACTTCTCTGTTTTATAGGTGCTAGGTGCTGATAACAAAAAATTTACTAATAATTCTCATAAATGTTCAGCCAGCAGTTTAGCAAGTGAGAAAAAAGCAAAAAAGGACGAAACAGATGACGACAATATTAAACAAAATAGCGAGCCCCCGTGCAAAATGCACGTCTATTTTTATTTTAATTATATGGAAAGATGTATAGTTAGTTAGTAATTGTGTTTAATTGCAATCGAAAGACTATGGTACGGATCGTAGAAAGGCTGCTTAGTTTTACTACGTTTATTTTTTCAAACATATCTACGATATCTATAAAAGTATCTAGAGTAGAGAGAAAAGTTATCTTGAATATTTAGAAAACTTATCAGGAATATAGCAAACCTTACCTACAGTGTATACAAAATCTATGTACAAATTTACAAAACTGCATGAAAAACTATATTTCTGGTTTTCTTTGTTTTACTATTTTTCTTTTCTTCTATAACCGGCACTTTGATAGATCACAGTGAACGCACGCGTGAAAAAGCAACATAGAGTTGACCATGACTGAAAACGGGTTGTGGCAGTAGTAATTCCAATCGATTGAACGTTTGTCCTTGTGATTTATTGATAGTCATAGCAACTCATAGGTGAATTGGGAACTGCCGCCTGCGTATTTTAAACGGTAAAAATGTATCGGAAGGTATCAAACTTATCCTTGGTATAACAGTAGTGTCAAACTTGAAACTTGAATTCAGTTGAAAATAGAAAATTTCAAGTTTCAACTTTCAACATATGGTGATATATGTGTGAGTCACCATTTTTCAGAATGCTATTGGTTTAAAAGTTGAAAATTGAAAATTTTAATTTTCAATTGAATTCAAGTTTCAAGTTGGACATATATGATGAGGAAGCATATCTGATGGAGTAAGACTATTCAGAAATTCTGTTGGATAATTGCGGATATCTTCGTCGTCATCACATTCAATGTCATCCACACTTGAGTACACTTTTTCTATTCCAGGTAGACGTTGAAGTACTTGCTTATGCACGATAAGAGAATGCTCGTTTTTTGGGGGCACAAAATCCCTTTGTCACACAAATTCGGAACATCTGCCAGAGAAATATGCCTGCCAAATATTTCATCAGCTAAATTACCATCTGATATGCAGCCTGTTGGGAAATCAATTTCGTCATTTTCGCTTGCTGGTAGTTCACCATTGCCAAACTTAATAGGCCACTCCGAGAATTTCTCTTCGCTTAGTCCTGTTCTCATGTTCTTGTTTAGGTGGATGGTTTGGAAGCAAGGCCAAAGTTGCGAGCTTTAAAGACTTGCAGCAACCAGATGTGACCTGTTAGTGAATCGAACAATCGGAAGAACTTAGTGAAACCCCCCNCGGGCAAAAGTCTTCATGGGGATTCCCGTTCCAGTTTCCCGCGGGAAACAGGGCGGGAAAATACGGGAAAAGTCGTTCCCGCAGGACTCTAACCCCCCCAAGTACCATAATTTTTCCACCGAAAGGTACATTTATGTTCATTATATCCCTAAGTAAAATATCAACAGCTTTAAGTGCATAGGATTGGGCCATCGGTGCTTCGTCCCAAATGACGACGTCAGCCTTTCCAATTGTGTCGGCTTCCTTAGTGTTTGGTCGAATACTGGATGTAGACATCTCCAAGAGAGGCACTGTAAGTTTAACACGACTATGAACCGCTCTTCCTTCAGCCAATAAATTCGGAGCAATCCCGGTCCATGCAACTGTTAAAACACTGACACCTTGTCCTTCGTTCAGTGTTTCGTAAATTTTCTGTCCGAAGCGAAGCTTTTCTTCTTTGCTGATGTTTTTGATTGTAATGGACAAAACACGGATGGTATTGGTATGCCAAAGTCGCTATAACTTCGTCCTTGTTCTGTTAACATTGCTTCAATATCATAGAACAGCATTGCTTCTGCTGTTTCAGCGCCGAATTGGCGCATAAAATCCTCGGCCATATTTGCTTTGAATGAATTCTAGAGATCTATCGGATCGCTGGGGTTACAATGCAGAAGCATCACATAGAATAGTGTTCTCAGCTGTGATGGCATCTGAAAGGTTACTGCTTCAGTCATGCATTACTTATGCTCAGTGTCATCACATAATAGACCTCGTCTTTTAGCGGCATCCATAATTGTCTGACAGATTTGGTTATATACTGCCTTCAGCTCCTCAAAACTGCAGGCACCTGGTGTATGCAATAGTAGCAGGCGAAGATGGTAGCGTTCTGTATCTCTCGGACTAAAGGAATACATTCTACCAATGACTTTTCCACCTTGCTGTCGACGCTTCTATTTGTTTTCTCGGTCGAAAACAAAGTGGTTCAGAATATCATGATACAGATATCTTCTAGCATCTAGGTTGTCACGATTTAATTTGAACCATGCAATGAGGGTGATATCCCTTTCAGTTGCTCGACTCAACGCTTCTAATTCATTTCCTTCTGCAAAATAGACGGGTTACATATTGGGAAGATGAATAGCTAATCGGATAACAGAATGAGACTTTGGTGTGGGTGGGTTAGAGTCCTGCGGGAACGACTTTTCCCGTATTTTCCCGCCCTGTTTCCCGCGGGAAACTGGAACGGGAATCCCCATGAAGACTTTTGCCCGGGAACACGGGAAACGGGAACAACATTATAAATTGGCATTCCCGAAAGATTTTTTTATCGGATCTACATATATGAGTTGAAATACATACATGCTTATAGAATACTCTTTTATCTGGATTAGCCATTTGATATGTAATTAGCAGGAAAAGTACAAATGTGTATAAAAAAAGAAAAGTTTATTGCCTCGTCATTAAATTATTACCAAATAATCATCATCATTATTCTTTATACTATCATAGTCATCGTCATCATCATCATTGGAATCAGTATTACAGAGATTATCATTCAAAATGGTAACACAATTGTCTTCTACTTGCGAATCTTTTTGTTTTCTTGTTGGTTCTATTGAGGAGGTAGAATCAGGTTTTTGTTTTTGTAATTATGCTTGTTCGATAGTTGGTGGAAATATTTCTCTTAATGTTAATAGTTTTCGACGAATAAATAACAACTGATTCACTTTGTTTGCATCTAAACGTGTACGACGATTTGTAATAGTATTTCCACTATCTGAAAATACACTGTAAAAAAAAACGTAGAATAATAAACGCTAAAATAGTTTATTAAAGTGCAACGTGCCACAAACCCTTATAAGGGTTTATGAAAACCATAAACCCTATCATAAACCCTTAGAAGCGCTTATGAAAGCGTTTCGGGAATCAATAAACCCTTTCAAATACCCTTCTAACGGGTTTCGGGAAGCTTCCTTTTAGCCAAAAATCATGTTCAGCTTCATAAGCCATTGAAGCAAATCTATTCGAAAAAAATTAAAAACATTATTTTTGTTAAATAATAATTACCTATGATTTTGAATTTGTTTTTACACTAAAAGAATAAAAATAAGAATTATTTAATGAAAAATTATACTTACATTAGATTTTGAATTTGTTTTTACACTAAAAGAATAAAAATAAGAATTATTTAATGAAAAATTATACTTACATTAGATTTTGAATTCGTTTTTTCACTAAAAGAATAAAAATCATAATTGTTTTATGAAAATTATACTCACTTGCGATTGCGATTGCGAATTTTGAACTAAAAAAACAAAAATAATAATTATTGAAAGAAAAATTGTACTTACGTTCGATTTTGAATTTGAAATTGACTAAAATAAAATAAAAAGAATAATTCAAAATACAAAAATTATACTTGACTAGAATTTTCAGTTCCATATTTAACTAAAACATTAAAGGCAATAGTTCTAAGAAAAAAATTATACCTACTTACGATTTTCAATTTCAAATAAAACTAAAAGGATAAAACAATAATTAAAATACAAAGATTTTACTTACCTAGAATTTTCAATGTGAAATTAAACTAAAAGATTAAGAACAGTAATTTTAATAAAAACAATTATATTTACCTACGATTTGATCGGATCGATTGGAAGAAGCTAAATCAAAAGCGGTTGATTCAAAAAACAAAATGCTAGGGATGCACCAATTCCAATTCCAACCAATTCAATTTCAATTCTTGACTTGGAATTGGTTGGAATTGGCGGATCCTTATTAATTGCATACAATGTTTTAACTTACTGATGAAATTCTTCAAGATTTATGAATAAATAGTGACGTTTTTTTTTATAGAAGCGTCGCCTGCATAAAACAAAGTTTCATTTTGTTTTTCAGGCTCGTCTAATTAATGGAGAATGATATATTTTAATGTGAGATTATAAGCTATTGCAACATAGAATGAGCAAAAGTTATTGAGCCTGTTTTTCATTAATCTTTGTTTCTATTATACGACTTCCTATCTATTCAAAAAAATACTTGATGAATAATTGTCATCAACCAGAAAAGTCAACATCATTTTGATATATGTATGACGTGTCTTATTGCAATTTTTAGCGGAAAAAACTATTTTATGAAAGGGTAAAATAATAAATCCTTCGCCGTGGAATAATAAACCCTTTAAATATATGCGTCTAACAAAAACTGTAACGAAATATTTTGTGAGTTATAATTCTTTGGTTCTGGGTGAATTGATAAATCAAAACATAACGTTACAGTTTTTGATGATATTTATTTTAATAATAATATGAACACACACAGATAATAACAATTTGACATGGAACTGATAAATAATTACAATACGCACAATAATAATAAATGTTGAACGATTATCGTTTCACGATTCTAAATTGTAACTTCTACTTACTATTTCTAGCTAAGTCACTCTTTTCTTTAAACTATCTATATCGCTCCTTCTCAATACTCCTCCAGAATTATCCCTCTTCTTTTACTATATTTTCTCGTCCTTTTTTATCCTCGCTCTTCTCTTTCTCCATTTACTTCTATATTTCTATTCATTACTATAAAAGGAAATTATGAACTAAATAAAGAATAACGTAGACCATTTCGATTATTTCATTGATTGACATAAATTCTTGATCCTATCTTTATCACACTTGACCTGATGACGTACTGATAATATCAAGAGGGTATTCTTTCTTATTATGACCTAATCTTGCACTAATGCTTTTATGAACGTCGTAATATCTAATCGTTCTTGTCGACTACTCTAATTNATCATAGCAAGGTGATCATATAGGAAGAGTTCGTTTACAGGAAAAATCGCTTTTTTGGGACTTCAAAACCGTTGAGATTAACAGGCTGTTCATAAAGGAGAGGTATTCACAAATAGAGGTTTTACTGTAATGAGAAAATACGCGCAAAATCGGTCTGTGTTTCATTATAGTTTAGCAAAAACGCTTTTTATATATATTCAGTAATTGATGTTCTAAAAAGTTGGGAAGGAGTTCGTCAATATTGAATGATATTTAGAATATGAATTCTGTTTTTCAAGGTTATGGGAAACTGTGTGAATAATGAATAAAATTGAATTAATAAATATTGCTTGGTTTTTACGTATTTGTAATAGTTAGATGAAGAAAAAATCTTTAGGAAGTCACACTGAGGATGTGTATATATTGTAACGATTAATAAGACTCTGTTGAGTTTATATCGTAATGACAAACTGGATAGAGGTGGAGTAGCTTGCCTTCACTCTCGGCAATGATGTTTATTCGCTTCTTCACATATCCAGAGTGTATCTAGTTTACATTGAACACACGCTTATATAGGAGAGAGAGCAATAGAGAGAGAATCACAAGGAAGAGCGGTATAGCGAGACGAATGAACGAAACAAAGAGAGAGTAGATAAAGAGGAAAGAGGAAGATCAATGGAGGGTGACACCAATATTCGTTACATATATAATTATATCAGTGATATAATAGTTAGGTGATTATTGTTTAGTTTAGATATGAAGTGTAGTGCGTATAACGAGCAGTTGGCAAAAAAAAGCGTAGAATTTATTGAATTGAGAAAGATTCTTCAAATGATTCTTTGTTTTTCTAATTTGATTCTGAATTAGTGTCCTTACAAATGGCTGATAAGATACAAATCATGATTTAGTTACTGCAAGTTTTTAATGATCTTAGGTTAAAATTTGCATTGGATTTGTAGTAATTTATAGATGATTACTCTATTTTATTCCAAATTATAATAGTATTGTCGCAATCAGCATCTTTACAACGAATACTGTATCTGGAAGTTTTAGTGTTTATCATGATAGCTACAGTGTTATTACGATGATGATCATTTTTATATGCACAAAATCGATAGTTACCTCCTATTTTAAAAACAGCTCTGCCGAAACAACGACGGGCTACTCGTATAGCGGAAGAATCATTATATCGTTTATGAGATAAAGTAGAGAAAAGAAAGATCCATGAAGAAACATTTTTGAAAGGTGCTCACCTTCGTTACTTTCATTATTTGAATATTAACTAGATCAGAAAAACACAAATGTCGATCATTTGATTTTTTTACTTTACATACAAAACACAGGTAACGCACAGACGTTTTTCAACTTTGAACAAATATATCTCGAGCACGGTAAGACGGAAAAGGAGTTGTAATTGTTAAAATATATTGTAGGTAAACATATTCTACAACACGCCAAAGTTTGAGCCTCATCCTTCTAGCTGTTTGGATTTTATGAGTAAAATACTGGTCGGTAACACAGACAAAAAAGGCCCTCGGTCCACGGTAGATTCGAAAAACATGATAACTTCTGCGAATAGATCTATGTTAATGGATTTTGTGAAAGAGGGTTTTGTAACTGAAAGTCAGGGCTATCTTTCGATGAAGGCAAAATATTGATATTTTGAAAAATGACCGAGTTATCGACAAAACATTCAGTAGCACATAGACACGATTTTTTTCAACACAAATCCTTGATATAAAATTTTACTCGATTTTGGAAATATCGGTTTAGAGCATCAAAGTAGTGTTTTGCATTTGTAGTTCAAGCTGGCACTAGTATTATTTATATTAATCATATTTCCATTTTTGGAATATGATAAGAAACAAAAGAGCATTTTTACGACATATTTCACGAAAATATTGATTTTTCACTGGCAGCTACCAGCCCTTGTGGGTGTGGGTGTGGGTGCAAGCTTGTAGGTGTGGGTGTCATTGCACTTCTTCTCTAAAATCACACTCACACCCACGTCCACACCCATGCCCACACCCAACCTTAACTGCGAAAAACCATGAATGCTTCGGGAACCTGGATGCGACCACCGAGTTCCACTTCCGCTTGAGTGATCGGTTGCGAGCAATAAAACCCACTCTAATCTATGAATACCTATGTATACATCCACAGTCGCGCCGTTATCAAAATCTGCATCAATTCTCTGATATTGTAGATTTTCAAGTTTAAAGAAACTCTTTTACAAAAGAATGCGATATCAAAACATCTTTTATCAATCGAAAGTACTCTTCATCTTAGAATAGTATGTGAACTGATGATAACAATCATAGATCTCAATCACACCAAAACAGACCAATTAAATTTTTGTTTTAAGGTTTTGTATAGACTTAAGAGAATTAAAACAAAACAAGCAAAGTGATTGACCTATTTCGACTAAATTCACTTAAATTCGTCTAATTGATACATAGGCTTAAATTATTTTAGGTCGACACACTTTAAAATTACATTTTGATTTTTTGAAACAGTGAGCTTTTACGAAATAACTGACACCAAGTGCCAGCTGTTACATGAGTAAAACTGTCAATATTTCTATATGGATGGAGTATGTCGATATATCATTGTATTTATCAAAACTAGAAAAAGAATACAATTTCTGGTTTATGAACGTTGCTAAATATATCTTCTTTTATGAATTCATATAAGAAACAATACATTATTAAACAAAAAGTATCGTTTGGAATGATAAATACAAAGTGAGATAAGCGAAGTTAAATAAAAGAATTAACGAAACTCATAGGATAAACAGTTGGAGTGTGAGTGGTGATCTTTTTCTTACTCCACTCATACCCACATTCCACATGTACTCGCATCACTATTTGTATTTTGCAAAGAATTCCATTAGAGTAGTATAGACTATCAGTAAAATACCACCACCTGGCCCAAGACGAAGAACCTTTGGCACAAAACCCTTATAGAGGGCCCAAAATCCTTCTTCTCTAGCCACAATAAAAAGCGACGGAATAGACCAGTTGTACTTTTGAGGTAAAATAGTTCGAGGAGAGTTCTGAATTCGACTCTTAACAACGTCAAATGGAGTGTTTAGCATAGTTCCCACACATCCTCCACTGGTTCCAGCAATGAAATTATTGAGTAACTCATGCTTCGTCTTCAGTCGCGATTTCACCAGGAAGATGACACCGAAGTAACCTGAATTCCAAGTAATGTGTCTCATCATTGTGGCCTCCAAGCCATTGTATAAAGCCAATATACCTTCCTGTTTAATAATCTTCTTAAGGCAGTCCATAGTTCCTAAATACATACATATAGTCAATCTCAACGCCAAAGCTCTAGACTTTTGATCTGTGGGTGGCTCCAATTTTAGAGTAGATGAATGAAGGAGTAATGAAAGCTCAAAAAATGGTATTCGAATCCCCATCAAAACGAGACTCCAGATTTAAAAGACACAAAACAACATTTTCATGAAAAAAGCAAAACCAAAAATACTTTTGTTTTCATTCGAGATAACGCAAAACTAACAGTTACTCTTGTTGAACAACGTATAACACGTGCATGAAAAGCGGGAGAAAATACCGACTCATTTTTCTTTCTCTCCATATTTATTATCTTTTTTTGTTTTTGTTCATCCATACATAGAAAATTGTGAGTCATCCAAAAATCAAAATTCAGCTTGAATTTCGATATAGTGACATACCTAGGTAGAGATGAGTATTATTCTTATCTTGTAATCTGATTTTGACTAATTCGAATGGTACGACGACGAATGATTCCGTAGCTCCTGCAGTAGCTCCAGTCAAGATACTAAGACTTTGGGTCATCTTCTCGACACCGAACAATTTTCGATAGAATTGACCCCATGTGTCATTTGCTGCGAATTTTGTAGCTCTCTTGGGTGCTTCCATACAAATTGGCAGAATAATACCACGATAAAGGCGGCTCACACCTTCTTGCTTTACAATGTTTCTGAGTGAGACGATTGTTCCCATGCTCTTGCCGACAAATAATTGATTTCTTGTTTTCACTACATCGAGTGGGTACATAACTAGAATCTCACTGACACCAGCTATACCACCAGCTGCAAACGAATCCATGTAATTGACACGAAAAATTACTTTGACTAGCTTTATTAAAGAAGGTATCTGATGAAGACAAACCAACTAAACTAGTAAATACTTGAATGTAAAACACTCTGAAAATGGAATTTAAATAACAAGTGATAGACACGAAACGAATAACAAATAGAAAAGGGAAGTGATACACCACACTGTAAAAAAAATGGGTACTTTACGGAACCTCGAAAAAGGTTCGGTAAAGTATCTATTTTTTTACAGTGTAGATATATTAGGTGATGATAATGTAATGATGTAGTAATAAAAACAAAATTATGGGAGATAATAGATACAAGTCACATGTTTATATCACCCCGGAGTGGTTTTGAACAGCATGGTGTCGGTGAATAAAATTTTATTCACCGACAACATACTGTTCANGCATCCAGGTTCCCGAAGCATTCATGGTTTTTCGCAGTTAAGGTTGGGTGTGGGCATGGGTGTGGACGTGGGTGTGAGTGTGATTTTAGAGAAGAAGTGCAGTGACACCCACACCCACACCCCCAGCTTTCCTATTGGACGAACGAACGGGGACACGCACACACACACGAACGAACGCATTTAACTCACTTTTCGTAAGATCCTCCTTTCAGTACAGGGAATAAACAAATTTATTCATTAATTGTCTTTGTTTCAGATTCTTATCGGTGCGATCAAAATGATACGTTATATATAGATATATATATATGGCAGGAGAAATTAAAATTAAAATTTTTTCTAGGAACATTTAGGAAAATTTAATTTCTCCTGCGACATATGCGAGGGTTAATGAATGTTAAGGGGATAGATATGGATAAGTTAATATATTAAAGTTAAGAGTTTAAGTTAAGGGAATAGATGTGCAGAACCCCAGAGATACCATTATCGTGATTAAGATATCGATCTAATAGGATTATATAGATCTTGCGTAGCAAGTGCCGAATATGAAGCTTTCAATGCATTACAAGCATTAGATAGGTTGCATTATCATGCAATTGTATCCATTACATCTCTATAGAAAAATAATGCATTGCAATCTCCATTATTTCGTAAAATCGACTACATGGGTTAATGATCGTGTTTTTATGATTACAGATAATGAAAATAAGATGAAAAGTGCGTTCAAAGATAATGTTGAACGTATTGGATGCAGCGCACATTATATAAATAAAGTTCTTGAGCATTCATTTATGAAGGAAAGTATTCATTGTAAATGCTGCTCAATTGTTGTTTAAGATAGTGAGATCTATTGTTATCAAAGTACGTCAATGTCATAAGCAATCTCTTTTATCGACATATTTAAAAAGTTATTGTGATACACGCTTTAATGGTGTATACTTAATGTTTAATTCTTTTTTAAAAGTATATTATGAATTACCTAGGATCTTAAATGGTGAACAAAAGAAAAATTATTTAAAGATAAATCACGATGATGTAGAATCTTAATGCAAATATTTAAAACATTTTTGTGATGTTATTGAAAAATTAAGTTCTGAAAAAGCACCAACATTGCATCTTGTTATTCCTTATAAACAATTTTTGATCAATTTATCAAATGATACTGATGACAAACAATTAATTTTTCCAGTAAAAAAATATATTGGTGAAGAATTAGAAAATTATTGGGTCGTAGAGGACGTTCATTATGTTGCAACAATGCTTCACCCTAATCTTAAAAGTTTTAATTATACACCACAACAAAAATATCATGCCGAAACATTGTTAAAATTGGAATTTGAAAAACATCAACAACTGGAACAACAAATATCATTATCAAATAATAATAATAATACTAGTAGTAGTAGTAAGAAAAAAAAACGCAACAAAAGAAAAAATTTCATGCACCCACTTCATTAGATAATATATTTGATTTACCATTATTATCACATGAATCACCAGATGGTGAAGAAATAAAAACGGAATTGGATAAATATATGGATAATCAGAAAAAAATGATAAAGATATGAATATTTTAATATACTGGAATAATAACAAGTTATTTTATCCTACATTAGCTTCCATAGCTCGACGTTTATTATGTATTCCAGCAACTAACACTTCTGTAGAGCGTCTACACTGTAAAAAAAATCGTAGAATACTAAACCCTAGTACTAAAAAAAGCTTTCATAAACCCTTAAGGGGTTTATGTTTTTGTCCGAAACTCTAAAACCGTTTATTGCCTGAAACGTTTATAAAACTAAGGGTATTTGAAAATAAAAAGGATTTATTGCACCTGAATTTAAGGAGACGGGTTTGTGAATCTACGGTGAAGGGTTTATTATTATACTCTTGCAATGAAGGGTTTCTTATTCTACGGCGAAAGGTTTATGTGCCAATAATCTATATTCCCAGATATTCAGAAAATCATGTGTACCTTTTTATGAATGATGCACCCCTCTGGATTCAGATATCTGCGTTTCCCCATTATGGAATTTCTTATTCTTTATACGGATAATTAGAGTAGTCGACAAGAACGATTAGATATTACGACGTTCATAAAAGCATTAGTGCAAGATTAGGTCATAATAAGAAAGAATACCCTCTTGATATTATCAGTACGTCATCAGGTCAAGTATGATAAAGATAGGATCAAGAGTTTATGTCAATCAATGAAATAATCGAAATGGCCTAAGTTATTCTTTATTCAGTTCATAATTTCTTTTTATAGTAATGAATAGAAATATAGAAGTAAATGGAGAAAGAGAAGAGCGAGGATATAAAAGGACGAGAAAATATAGAAAAAGGAGAGAGATAATTCTGGAGTAGTATTGAGAAGGAGTAATATAGATAGTTTAAGGAAAAGAGTTACTTAGCTAGAAATAGTAAGTAGAAGTTACAGTTTAGAATCGTGAAACGATAATAGTTCAACATTTATTATTATTGTGCGTATTGTAATCATTTATCAATTCCATGTCAAATTGTTATTAAAATAAATATCATCAAAACCCGTAACGTTATATTTTGATTTATCAATTCACCCAGAACCAAAGAATAATAACTCACAAAATATTTCGTTACATTGAGAATACATAGATATCCATCCAAATGGATACCCATCTCGTTACACCAAATGCACTCAAATTCCTCAGCTATGAGGAACATGGGTATTCATTTTAGTATCCATTTTAGATATCCACTTGAATGGATACCGTGACTGGTATGTCGACGATACCCAGTGTTAGGATATTATGACATCTCTGTCATCAGTATATGCAACAACAATACGTCGTCATCTTCATTAATATGGCCGTAGAAATTTTTTACCAAAAAGTACTCATATGTTAACATCTGACGATAAAAAAACGACGTGTACAATGTGCTAAACAGTATCTGAATGACAACAGTGACAAAATTCTCGCCTAGCAGAATTCAAGAATTCTGCTGTCCAATACAAGCAAAGCTCTGGTAAAATTCTGCTGTGAATAAAAAATTCTTACGTTCTGGTAGTGAGAATTCTGCCACCCCTCGCCGTAGGCTATCAATCAGTATACGAAACTACTTGAGAGTGATATATACGCATATATAATGTACAAATTTTATTGACGACAACTATCTGATTCTAGAAGGAGTATCCAAAAAACATACTTGCATCAATATTTGTGAAGCATGAAACAATACTACTAACAAATTGTGTTATCTTCTTTGTTAATCTTATTACATCCAGTCACTAATCTGATTGTTACCGGATTTTGAAAATTTATTTTGGTTTTTGTTCATGATTACACTTAAGTTTTCAATATCCCAGGTCGAAGCAGTACGGCGGGAAACTTCCGGGTCCGGTGAATTTCCGGTAAAACCATGGAAGCAGGATTCCTGAGCCGGATCCGGCTACCGGTTCCTGCTTATTCCCCGTTGATTCCTGCAACCGGATGCTAGGTGCGGATCCGGCTTCCATTTCCGGCAAGGTTCCTGAGAAAGGTTCCGATGTCTTTTCAGGGGAGCAGGATCCGGTGCAAATACCTTCAGTTTCCAATTCGGGTACGGAGTGCAGACCCGGCCGTATTTAATTGGCCTCAAACACTCTAATCCCACAGCAGGATACGATGGTATCCGTCAGAAAACGTGTCCCGTGTAGTTCCATGACTTTAACAACTTTCTATCGGCTTACTAGCAAGTCTTCTCAAAAGTACTTGTGCAAGATAAATGGACGTGGTACGGAAAATATTTTTTTCAAAATATATACAACAAATAAGTAAACATGGAGCTTTTGAATAAAATTCAATGTAAAAGCTGTTGTCAATCGTTTTTATACTCAATCTATTCCGTTTGTGGCTGTTACTAAAATATAACCAAGGAATCATTAACCTAGTTAGATTATATCGCTTTATAGCGAGTTCATATAGTTGATGCTTAAACAGAATCTATTAGAATATGCTTGATAAAAGAAATTCTAGTAACTTTTTCAAATTTATAACGGATTAACGCGGCATGAATGTAACAAGCAAATGGTTTAACTGATGCTATTTCAGCCAGATCCTATTGTTAAAACAGTCAATTATGATCTTTTGACAGTTTAATTCACTTTCTATTTCAAAAATTCAGGCAAAAGACAGATTTTTTCTCTTCTTTTGTTTTTTATATAGATGAGGATTCTTCTGAATCAATTGCTGTAAAAGTTGCATAGAAATTGAATTTGATGAATCAATCATAGAAAATCGTCTGAAAGAATAGTAGTATTGAATTAAATTCAATAAAATTTCCCATCTAAACTGATCTAGCCCTACGATATGAAAATCATTGGTGTTAGAGGTAAATAATCAAGAATTTTACAATGACGCCGCGAAATGGTTGTATGCAAAGATTGTAATAGAATCAAAGTTCGTCATATCAAATCCGCACAATTTATGTATTATCTAATCATACTAGATGTATCTGTCCTTTTAAGTCTTGAAGAAATGTTGAGTTATATGATATATTTTCAAGTTAAAATTTTGACAGAATTCCGATTATGTATTAAAATTTGAGTGAAAATTGATTCATTCTAGATTTTATGTCGTCTACCAAAGCTGTTTGATAGTAATTTATGTGATGCAGCTGGATTTTTAATATCTGAATAGCTAATCGATCTCTATGTTTCAACTGCATGCATATTATACGGAATCACTTCTTCGAATAAACAAGCATTATATAATTGATTTTCTCTAATATTCTTTGACGAGTAATATATTTAGCCCTAATCTACTTTAACATTGACTTATAAGCTTTTAAGTCATTTATGATGGGAAATCTCCCTATTCATATCCATCATTAAACTAACTAAAGAAAGTTGCTGTTTATGAGTGTCTAATCCAAAGATCATTTCTGTTCGTTCATGTAACTATGATGCAAATGAACTTAGCTTATTCATTTATACTGTTATATTATTAAACTGTCAAACAAAAACACACGAGACCTCTTATCAATCTTACTTATATGAAGTCCGAATTATCGATCATAATTGTCATACAAATCACTGTTTTTCTCGCTAAGACAAATGGATTTAAATCAGATTTTATTTTGACTTTTTGAAAATGCTATTTTTTGCTACAGACTTTCTTGCGCTCCATTGGAATGAAAAATGTAAAAAGAATGAAAGTTTCAAATAATTATTGATTAAATTTGAAGTTTAAAATGGATAAGCTCTTATCAAATCGATTGACTAAGAGCCATGTGGAAATTTATGTAAATTTACTGCTTTAGAGAAATTTGATGTTACTTTTTCTGATCATAAAAACGCGTATGAAATATGTCTTTTATCGAATTCTCATTAATTTTACTATGCTAATCTCATTTTAATCAGAAAACAAACACGATATGTATTTTAAGTCACATTTCAAAGGCAGTATCATAGTAAAAAAGGATAGCAAGAAATTTTCTTCAATTATGAAATCTATATAAATTTCCACATGAGAAAACATTCTTGATGATGAATATATCAAATTTATGAGTCTAGAATAAAAGCTTGAATGCTCTCAAGCTTTATTGGTTTCCAGTATACTGAAGAATTCGCAATATTTATTGTTTATGTTTATTTGAAAGGATGAAAAATGAACAAACTTTAAAAGTTATTTTAAAACTTGAATGACTTTGATAATTACAGATTTTAACCATATCGAAATAATCATCAAAAGTTATATATGATATTTCACGAACGTTTTTGAGAGACTTCTATTTAAGATATATAAGAATTTGTAAAGTATTACTTGAGAAATTTTCTTACGAAAACAATATTGAACTATTCATTTAACTTCAATCACTGCGCAGCTCTGTCATCTAACAATACTATTTCTTTGTTGTTACAAACTATTGACTGATCAGATTTAAGAATTAATTAAAAAGAAGATCGCAACAAAAGATGGAATTTTGCGGTTCAAGTAAGCTACACCCACACCCACACCCTCAAGATTTGTACTTCATAAATAAAAACAAAGTGTTAAATTGATTTTCCTATTAAATCAAGAAAACATTTTTCACTTTTATTCGAGAGAAACTCATATCTTCTCAAAGAAAAAAATTCAGCATGCTTTTTTTGATCATTCGTCGATGTTAAACTTTATTTCCTGGGTCGCTTATGTACTGTTTTAAATTAGATAGATTTAAATGTTGAGAGCTTTTTGCCAAGGAACTTCCTAAAATATTAATGAATAGAAAACAACATTGGTTCATTACGTAGCAACGTTTTCGTTACATAAAATTTTATGTGAGTGTTTAATATAATAATGAATATTTCCTCTATGCCCTAAATTGGATGAAAACTAATCAATATCCAGTAGGAAAATTCATAGATACACTTAGAGGTGTTAGCCGATGGGGTGACCGGCAGCGGCGCCAGTTTTTTATATTTTTTTAAATGCTCGGCGGCGCAGATTTGAATTCCTAAGGTTGAACGGCGGCGGCTGCGGCTCGAAATTTCTTTTTTTTTCACCCCTGACGGCGGCGGCGGCGGCGGCGGCTTCAGGTTAAGAAAAAGTACTCTAATTTCTATGGCTAAAACAGGTGCACAGTTTCTCGGACTATATTGGGACAGAGCACGGCGCTATAGACCTAATCCATAGTTTTTAATTCGCCTATAACATTTTAAAGCCAATGAAATTTAAAAAAGTATTATCGAGAAAATTCCAGATAGTCTAAAGTGTATTTTGAGACCTTTAAAGAACTCTTTGCTACTCCTGAACAAGAATAGGCACGTATATTATAAGGCTATATCTGAAATGAGCGCAACACTCTAGTCCTAATCACTTTTTTCATTCGACTAGAATACCTTTAGAAAAAACAAAAAATGAACAAATCTTTTGTTCAAAAGCGTAGTCGGAGATCATTAAACGACTTCCCGTACATTTTGTATCGCTTACATTCTTAGAAATGAAAACAGGAGTTTTAATTCAAAAATAAATAAATAAATATCAGATTCTTAATTTTTGAATTCGTTGGACCAAATTTAGCACTAAGCTTGTTCATTATCGACTAGCTAACTCAACCTTTTTTTTTTATAAATAATCAAAATGAACCCAGAAGAACAATGTTTTTGATGCATTAGCTAGGTTAATGCTGACAAAAGGTTTTGTTTTCACAGTGCAGATTTCTCATTTCGATTACAAGGCAAACCTAAAAATGAGCAAAAGAAGCATAATGATTTATGTATCGATAAAAGCCACTTACAAATTTCTTAGTGTTGAAAAAGCATCACCAAAACTAATGATAAATAAGAATTACTACAGTTATTAATGCATGGTAAAGTCATCAAACTTTGAATATGAAACTTAGCTTGAATTGCTAATGAATAAAACAAAATCACGAAGGTTATTCATAGGCGAAAAAAAATAATGCAAGCACTGAGAATACAGATAAATGAAACGTAAATATAACCACGAAGAAGAATAATTAATGAAACGTAAGTGTAGCCACTAGGATAAATAATAAATGAAAAACCACTACCTAGATCGTTATAATAAGTAGAAGCACCTAGCATACGCAAGTTTATTGCGTCAATTTGTTTTTTGTTAATTGGCCCTTATAATACTAGTGTCTTTTTATATGAAAAGAATGTAACAAACATAAATAATGGAGGCAATTACTTAGAACTTGTAACTCATGCAAAATTAAGGAAAAAATGACTGAAAGGTTGTTAAAATTTATGAATGGGGTCGGTGGCGGCGGTAGCTCAGCCGCACGGCTTACACCTCTGGATACACTGTAACTGTCGAACTTTTCCTTTTGATGAAAAAGCTATAATATTCCATTTCTTCTATAAATACCAACAAAACAAAAGCATCTCAAACACCAAATAAAGACAAATGATTGAAAATTCTACCAATGTCTCAAAATATGTTTGCTTTCAGCTAATGAATCTGAAATGAAGCGTATGTAGTGTTGATGAGAAACGTTATGTGATTTCACAGAATCTGTGAATGAATTCTCATTAAAATCAAACTTTGTTAAAAAGACAATATCGTTTTCCACTCCAGTCACTTGTTCTCAAATAATACCATACACCTCTTTAAGCATTTTCAATGCTTTTGTCTTCCTTGCTTTAATTCATATATCTACAGTTTGTAGGAATAAAGAAGTAGATTTCTCAAAGTGAAACAAAGAATGTATTTAATATTCTTATTTGGAAATTCATTATTAAAAAATTCTTTTAAATTATAAAAAAGAATATTATAAACGAAAAAGATAATGTTTACTATTCATTGTTCATTTATAATACATGAAATTTTTTCGAAATAAATTATTTAAACAAGTCAGTACTTATATATTTCATTTTTAATATCTTATATTATTTGTGATAGATTGTATTCATATTCATGTCATATCGAAATCAAGAAAATAAAAACATTTTATCGCATTTTTATTTTATTCAAACGCTCCTATAAATGAAGCTATCATTCGCTCGCGATACAGAATGCCCTCTTTCGTCATTTAGAGGTTATGTCATTTTAATGCAATGACGATTTTGTGTGCGTACGTGCAAATGTGTGTAGCTTATCTCGACTGAATCTTGCATAGAAATTTATTCATTCAAAAGTGATTTAAAAAAATACTTTTATATTATAATTCCATCGTATTAATTGAATATTTTCACGCTTTTCGTTGTTTTATTGAAATATCCTATTTAATAAAGCAAAATGTGAAAACCATCGGCTTTTACACCAAGCGTGTTATCTCAGTCTCATTTTGGTTGTGTCGTTCATTTGCAATTTAGCCAAGTCATAAAATGTTATGTATTCTAAGGTCTTGATGAATACCAAAGCTTTGTTCTTCATGGTCGACATAAACTTAAGATTTATAATAAGCGTGAAAAAAGTGGCTTTTGCTATAAGAATCTTCTAAATCACAGTTATGCTGCATAATAATATAAAAAATTGGCTTTTCTATCATCATCAAATAAATCTATTTATTATGAACGATATCGAAATAGCTCTCCAATATGCTCAAAAGAGAAAAAAAATTCGTTTGGGAAAGAATAAAATTTATCGTCGTCAAGCTCGTGCAAAATCTCAACTAATTTCTTACTTTGAAGATTCATCTGATGTTGAATCAGAATCATCCATGATAACAAATTTCAATGCAATAAAAGTAAACTCGTATGATGAAAAAGACGAATATGAAGATAGTGTTACACCGAATTCGATCCCGATGAATAATGAAAATCGACAAACAGAGGAAGTTTTGGATGATTCGTCATCCAGTTATGATAATACTAAGTTTCATGATATTGTCAGCGATGAAGATACAAGTGATCTAAATCTGCATAACCATACGTTGACGAATTGTTTTTCATTTTGTCAAAATCTCATCGATTTTATTCCAAAAGCCATGCTGAAAATCTAATCAAGTTGATACAATCTGGTCTACCACAGCCAAATAGTTTACCTAATAATTATGCTGATATTCTTCAAATCATTTCAAGTAATGTCATTAGCTTGCTTTTTTATGCCGCTGGACGACGAAATTGCACCATAATTTCTGTAGATACACGATTAATATTACTGAGAGAGCATGACAGTTTGATAAAAAAAAGTCGCTAATAGCTAGATAGTTTGGATACTGCTAAATAGTGAAATTCTAGCTATATCAATTCAATGCATTCTTGAGGTGTATTGATTGAATATTACGAAATGAATAAATGCCATATTCTTCTTATCAAGAAAAACTGTTAAATAACGCATCATTGTAGTTTTTAAAATAATAAATGTCTACTTCAAAATCCTAGGTAGTTTCATGTCAATGATGCCTATAAAATTTCTATAAAAATGTCACAAGTTGTTTGTTACTGTTTTTCATCTTAAATGGTGTCTACTTCAAAACGCTAAAAGGATTCTTTTACTGCATGATTTAACTCTAGTTTTAAATGAATGAAAAATGTGCAGTGACAAAGTGATTCAAAACGGCGAATATTCAAATAAATAGATTCTTCTACAGAACCGAACGTTTAATCATTTTCTTTAATATTTGAACCATTGTTCACTTGACTATGGATGAAGCGCACTGTTTTTTCATAGACTCATTAATTCAATATGGAATTATCTTTAACTTCATAATCGCTTGATTTGACAGGTTTCTATTCGCATTGAACTCATTGACTTCTTTATATAATCCAAATATCGTTGTTCTTTGTGTTTAGTGGAAGATTTGTTTATCAAAAGAGTGTTGTGTATCAACTGCAAGATTGAGCTTTCAACAACATCGAATATCTGTCTCAAATGTTCCAATATTAATTCAAAACGAATATCCACTGTTTGCGATGCATTGCAAGAAATAATTTTCACTCGAACATATGATCGATTATTTTAAACTATTGATTCTTATCGACAGCATTTTTAAAATAAACAAACTGATAATGAAACCAATGACATCGTTTATAATAAAAATTATAAATTTTTATGTGATTCGATAACTGATCCATTTATCAGCATTTTGTTACACATAGATGGCATCAGTTTAAGTCCCTCGAATAGGGAATGCTTATGGATTTTAAGTTGTTCTATTCTTGAACTTCCACCTCATGTTCGAATTAGAAGACAAAACAATCTTATTCTTTCTATGTGGATTGCAAAAGAGCAACCAGATATTAATTTGTGGTTAGATCATTCGTTTCATTAACTGGCAAATCTAAAGCAAAAAGGTGAAAGTTCAATTAAAATTACCCGTAGCGACTAAGATATTTGTATAGTTTATTAGTGAGAAATGATAATTTTGGTGGTTTTCAAATAAAGAGAAGTTTTATATTATGTTTTTAGAAACTGATACTAAGTAAATAGTAGTGATAAGCATAAAAAATAATAAGATTATTATAGCTTGGGACTGCATAGTAAGTACTTTTTTTGTATTGAGGTTAAGTCAAATGAAGACGAAAAGAATCCTTGAGCATAAGTAAAGTTGTTTTAAGTTCCTTTATTATTAAGTTTTGAAATATTTGTTTTCTATTGAGAACTACGAAAAAATGTGAAATAGATTGCGATGTTGTTTAGTCTTTAGTATTTTATCGTTAAATTTGCTTTTGACCCCAATTATCTGTCTTTAGTCCACACTTGGAGTCTATCTATTAAAATCTTTGTAGACACGTTTATGAAATCATGTTGAACTTTATATCAATCTATTCTGACTTATCAGCTGTTTTTATTAGAATTAATAATTCTTTTGTAGGTTTTCCAACCAGGGTAAATGGTCAAATGTTCTTAAAGGTCTATGGGGTGATCGCTGATTGCCCGGCAATGACCTCAATATTAAATCATATATCACACGGAGGTTATTTTTGCTGCTGGTACTGTCAAACAAAAGGCGAACATGTAATAAATAAACGACAATATTATTATGATGAAAATCTTCAGATGAGAGATTCATCGAATTTTGCGTATGATTCAAAACGGGCACAATATTTTCGAACAAATGTTCATGGACGTCGTGGATTATCTATACTGAATAAAATCTTGGATATTTCTTTGCCGGAAGCAGCTATAGCTGATTTTATGCATGTTTCGCTTTTGAGACATGCAAAGAAAATATGTCTTTATAATTATAATAAAGTCATGAAGCCTAAACAACGTTCTTTACTGGACAAACAGATGTCCATTCAAAAATTTCCTCATTTCTTTCACAGAGCTATTCGACCATTAAATGAAACACATATCAAGTGAGTATAAATTGTCATTGATATTGTATTTGTTTATCTTGCTTTCATTTAGAGCATCGGAAATACGGAATCTTCTTCTTTATTGTTTTTTACCTATGGTTCGAAATTTACTTGAATGTGAAAGAATCGCTCATATTGGTCTCTTTGTCATTGGTATTCGTGTAAGTGAAAATATATTGTTTTTTTTACGAGTATGTAGTATATGCGCCTGTTCTTTTGGTCGTCTTCACTATCTTACAGCAATATCACATTAAGTTTCCAATGCACCGTTAATATTCGCAGAAGCAAGATCACTGCATGATTCTGAATCAACTCAGTTAAAGAATGTTGAATCATAGTAAGAAAAGGAACTATGTCTACAAGGCTGTTAAGGTAAAAAGCAAAATATTCACTAGAATAAGCAGTAATGATATTTTTAGCAAGTCTTCATTAACTATTCGTTCAAAGACACTTTAATAAGGATGCATTTATTGTATACTATCAGATTTTCAATATTAGATTTATACATAAATATGATTTTCCTATCCCTGACTTTGCCGGATTGCATTTGTTCGCGTAAGATCAAATGTTGAAAATTGTTTTTTTTAAATAAAATAAGTTAAGTTTCAAGCTAATAATGAAAATAAACAGTTAAATAGATGAAATGACTAAATACCAGATGGTGTGATAGCTGCTGAAGATTATGACAAAAAAATACAAAGAAAAAATTTGTTCAGATTATATATATTTAATGATAGAATTTCTTAATGTTTCTGTGTTTAGCACTATCAATTGCGATTGTTCAATACGAGGAAACAGTTCTGTTGAACGATCACTAATGGTGCTTAATTGAGATACTTTTATGTGTATTGATATGATAATCAAACTATTATCGTTTTTTTTTAAATTTCAATAGATGTGTAGTAGATGACGAATATATCTACTCAATGAAAAACGTTTGCTTTAAATTCAATTCTTCGGAAGGTTTGTATAATACTTGAACATTTCAGCCATTCAAATATTTTATACTAATCATGTGCAATTTTCTCTAGGACATATTGTCATGTAGAATCAGGCTATAAACTGAATAGATTGCAGTAGTATTTCTCCAAGGAAGCGTTACTTTCTCAAAAATGAACTACAAAACAAAATATAGAAAAGCAGTTTTAACATCAGAATATTTTAGTTTACCGTAGATAGATATCGCGAAATTGAATATATTATTTTAGCTGCTTCATGGTCGTCGAATTTTTAGTGTTGCAACAGCTCAAAATGCACACCAACTGTTGAAATTTTTTTATCGTGATCATGAGTTATTCAATGAATCTCAGCAAAACTTCGTTCTACATCTTCATATTCACTATGGTGAACTTTATCGTAGTCATGGTAGTTTATGTAACATTAATACGTTCTCTCAAGAGGATTTAATGGGTGCAGTGTCGAAGTACAAGCATGGATCAAGACATTGGGTCGATCAATTAGCTTTTTACTTAAATGTAAGCTCATAATGATTTATGTTTTATTGTATTTAGAATTTATTTTTGCTGAGTTACTAGCATTAGCAAAACTGTTAAAATGGCGTTTATTTTATAGTTAAAATATCTATGAAACAGCATTCATGTAAATATATGTTGTTTACAAGATTTTCTGTTTCTATTTTTAGTCAATGTCATCATCAAAAATGTAATCCAAAGCAATGATCGAGCATTTCCTGAACTCTTACCAGTAAAGATATATTTATTAATTTAGTAATCATCAAATTTCTTTAAATTGATAAAATTTTTTGAAAATCCTGTATCGTAACAAAAACGACCACCTATTGAACCAAAGTAACAGCGAAACACCGTTGGTCATAAAATTCTATGCATACATATCATAACAAAATCAATATTGAATAGAAATTCGATACAACAATCAATTTATTCTAAGAATTTTCTTCGACCAAAACAATTCATCATTTAACAGACTGTGCTAACTTCCAGCAAATTAAAAAGATACCGTCTGAAAAAAGAATCTTTTTTTATACAACCTTTCTTTTAATATTCCTTATTTTATTCAACAATCTTTTTTTATTGTGAAAAACGATCATTGATATCTTTAAATCAAATTCAAATGAACTTCAAAATAGAATCGAAATAAATTTTATTTTTAAATAAGAATTCATCGTGGCTATTTGTCTCAACCTCACCCACCCTCAATAAAAGCTTGCAATGGTTTCTTATACGTTGAATTTTGATAAGTTCTTAAATCGTTTATTTTTTGCGCTTTTTTTAGTGATCTCCTACTAAGTATCATTAGTTTTATATCAGAAATTGTCTAATACAAAGATAAAATGAGCATTTGTTGAAACCATTAGCATAATGGCATTCACTCTGCTCTTCACCCTGTAATTTTTATATTTGGATTCAACACATGTTTGCACAGGTGTGCAATATTATCTGTGCTTCTGGTTATCATATAAAATATCATAAAGATAAAACATATACATAAGCGAGTAGAACCCGTTTTGTTCTTTCCTTTTACATGTTTTAAGTAAACCATTTAAGACTCGAATATCATTAAAAAAGACCTTCTTTCGTCGTCACTTGTCGGAATTTTTTCTCACTCACTAACGATTAGGAATGACTGCAGCTAAAGTCACTATGATTGTAATATTATTTTTAACAATAAATCCTAGAACTGGACAATCAGATGGTTGCTCCTGTCGTCGCCCGAATCATACTGGTCACTGTCTGATCCGTGGCTGTAGTAATGGTACTAATGCTCAATGTAATACTGGTACATTTTATGATACCAGGTATGCTGCTCTTAGTCTTGGTTTTACTTATCGTGGTTGTAATTGTCCTGGTAATCCGTTTAATGTTACATTTAATGCTGTCTATAATACTGTTACTCCGCTTCATGTTTATATGTTTAACTATAATAATTGTACTGAGTTCGGCAGAAATGCTCGCGATGACAGTGGTGCAATTCCTTATAACGCTAATAATGCTATTTATTGTTGCAACTATTGCTGTGATCGTCATGATCCTTACATTTGAGGCAAATTTACATACAACTAATACTGATGACTAAGTAACGTACGGATATATGTAACTCATCAATGTGTATAAAATGTTGAAATTTTGTTTCATTTTAGAATCTACCAGCGTTAATTAATTACAATTAGGTGAACGTTGGAGAAAGAAACCGAATCCTTCGTATTTTTCAAAAGTCGTATACTGTCCCATTTTTGAGTAAAATAAAGACTGATAATTCAGTCAAGCAATTGAAAAACAGATTAAATTATGCTTTGACGAAAACACAAATTAATCTGCTAGTCTCAACTCTTGCTTCTTCAGCAATCGATAGTTAGTCGAAAGCTTTAAGTTCAATAACTTAATATTATGTACATTAGCTTTAATTCAAAATTTACTAATTTACTAAGCAAATGCAGAAGTAAATTAATTTTTGCCGACGCGTTTCATGTTATTTATTTAAAAATTCGAAACACTCTTCAGGGTTTTGCATTTAAAACATAATAAAAAAACAAAAACAATGGCAAATAAAGTAAAATCAATGAGTAAAATAAAATTGGTTAAATAAGAGATCAAATATGAGGCTAAATATATCACGAAAGAAATGGAGTAAACAATAATATGATTAAATAAAAGTATGAAAACAAAAAACAAAAGTATTCACAAAAAGTATACATAGAATAGTCAAGAATCAATTCATATTTTAATATGTATTTAATGTTCTCTTTTTAAAGTCTTTTTCGAGATTTGACAGTTAATTTGAGGTTACAATTTATTTATATTTGTATTTAATATTATTCATTTTTAATATATAGATGTATGGATTGTAGTCGAATCGTTTGGTTTATAGTCAAAATATATTATATTTGAATTTGAATTTTTAATATTTAATAATGTGTATCTTTTTATTAACTATTTCAATTTTAATTATTTCGACATAATTTTCAATATGAATTATAAAAGGGTGTGGGTGAGTGTTTAGAAATTAGAATGCCGTACCACGACAACGGTTGTTTCTGTCTTGGATTGACTTCATCAGGTGGCGTTCTTAATATTGTATCTACTTAGATAGCAATTCTTAAATTATTCGGATAGAAACATTCGAATTGCTTTTCAATACAATAATTAATAGAGTACATTTGCACATTTAAAATTTTCCAAATAGAATTAACTTAACTATAATCGTAAACAATTATAGAAGTCCATGTGTATTCTTTAAAACTGAAAATTTTTGAACAAAATTCAATCAAAGCATTTTCTATTCACGAGGGTGTGTGTTTAGAAATTAAAATGCCGTACGGTGTGGGGTGGGTGTGTTAATCACTCAACAATAAGGTCCAGAGCAGCATACGACGCGTTTCGACTGTTGCTTAGACAGTCATCTTCAGGGTGTGGGTGTGGGTGTGTTAAACACTCAAAATATATAGATTCAAGGTAGAATACGACGCGTTTCAATCGAGGCTTAATTCGATCATCATCAGATATCTTTAGAATCTTTTACTAGGGCGTTGGTGTGGGTGTGAAGAAGCTGCCATGACCGGTTTCGATCTTGCTTAAGGATCTCATTAGATGGCTTACTCTATTGAAGTTTCAAATAAATAAATAAATTCAAATAATTAAACCTATAAATTTAAAACTAAAATAGAAAAATCAAATTCTTTGTTATAAATAAAATTTTAAATAAAATCAAATAAAATTTATAACAAGTAACGCGGCGGAAACGTCGCCGACACTCTACTGAAAGAATGTGATATTGTGGAGCATACTGTTTCAAACCAACTAACAAGGAACCTAGTATTACTATATATAGGTAAGGTGCGCGTAATTCAAAATTACAGCACTTCTTATTTTTTGCTTAAATATATATCAATAGATTCGGTGTTTCAAGTTGATCACGAATATCTACTTACTTTTTCGATTCGAGAAAATCTTCATGGAGAAAACGGCAAAAAACTGAGAGGGTGTAAAAATCAGCAAAA
>CAJNYU010004030.1:0-17123 GCA_905331475.1 Rotaria socialis | reverse complement strand
TGCGATGACAAACCCTTCGACTCATATACCCTCCATAGGGTATATGACACACGTATAAACCCTTCAAGGGTTTATAGAAAAAAAAATCAAGGGCAAGCGTTCATTATTCTGCCCTTTTTTTACAGTGTAGGTCGTGCAAAACAACTTTTTACTCCTCACAAATTACACAGAGTAATATGGAAAATTTCCTTACGAATTGTTCAAAAATTCTGAGCTACTATAATTATACTGATCTTCAGGACTGTATGTTTATGAGTATCTTATTTAGAAATATGAAACTCTTGTTGGCGAACGTGGTATCCAGTTGAGTGGGGGAGAGAAGCAACGCATTGCATTGGCTCGAGCTCTTATTAAACAACCAAATGTTCTTTTACTAGATGAAGCAACGAGTGCACTTGATAATGCGAATGAAAGAATCGTCCAAGAAGCACTTGATCGAAATCGCAAAGGTAAGCTTCTCTTGTCTTTCTCGTTAAGGAGTTGATGATATATCATTTCATCTAGATCGTACAACAATTATTATTGCGCATCGGTTAAACACAATAAAAAATGCTGATTATATATACGTATTAGAAAATGGAGTTTTGATTGAAGAAGGTACTCATGAAAATTTGATGGTAGTACCGGAAGGCAGGTATCAAGCTATGTTCAAGCGTCAAGAGATAGAAAGAATAAGTGATAATATGGATGATACGCCATACATGCAAAAAGTTACAGAAGAAGAAAATTTAGCTTGTACGATACTAGTGACACAAATATATTCTAATTGTTCTGAATTCTTTTGTTTTATTTTCACTAGATGAATACTCTCATCGACTTAGTATGAGTGAAATGGTTGCTGAGCACAAAGTAAAGACTATTCTATAGCAGTACTCATGCCAATGTGCCTTTTTAATCACTACATTAGGCTGTTGAGAAACCTTTTAGTCAAATATCTGTCTTCTTAAGACTTTTGACAATGAATCGCCCTGAATGGATCATTATTTTAATTGGGTGCATTGGGTGTATTTTTGTTGGTGGTTCGCAATCATTATTTGGTTTTTTGCTTGCGAGAGTAATTCATGTGAGTAATTTACATATAAAGTCTTTCTTTTTAATTTCAGTTTTTATATTTAGGCTTTTAAATATTATCCCGGAGCAAAACAAAGAAGTCATGTACTAAACGCTAGTTTGATCTTTTTACTTGTGGGTGTTTTTATATTAATTGCTCGTCTCGTTCAAGTAAGACACTTAGTTGCAAAAAATTTGAGTAACATGTTCAACTGCTTTTCAGTATACAGCTTTCGCCATCTCTGGATCGAAACTGACGCAGCGATTTCGTTCACAAGCTTTTGAATGTCTTCTTCGTCAAGAGGTGGCTTATTTTGATCGAATTGAACATAGTTCTGGTGTAATATCAGCTCATCTTTCTTCTGGTGCAATAGCTGTTCAAGAGCTGGCTGGCACAAGATCAGGAGTAATTTGTGAAATTATCGCGCTCATGTTATTCGGAATTGCGTTAGGATCTAGTTTACATTGGCAAATAGGATTAATAATTGCTGCTTCATTGTGTACGTTTCTTATCATCATATACACGAAATGCCGCATAGTAGCCCCGCTGAATGAGCAGATAGATTCGATTGCTGGACAGTCCAGCATGGTAAGTCTGATTTTAACTGGCAACATTTGCATTCAGAAAATTGAATTAATTATAACATATTAAGTAACAGTAATTTTAGAAAATTATTTTGATTGTATATTACGTAGTTTGCAATTGAAGTTGTTCAAAACCTACGTACCGTAAAGCATTTACTGGTAGAGAAGGAAGTTCTAAGAAAATATACTGGATTTGTTAAACAGATATCCATGTGAGACATCTTATTTTATGAAGGGATTTATTTTTAAATGATCTTTTGTTTCTCATAGATTATTTAGAAAGTCGTTGATAATATCCACAATAGAATTCAGTATTTATTGGGCATTCGACCTTTATGTTTTGGCTTTTTTATATTTATGCACTTTTAATCTGCTCAAAAATCATGAGATTTTCGCAAATAACATCATGATGTAAGAAAAAATTCAACATAAGAAGCTTCAGTGAACATTTCTATTATTTATTCACGTTATCAGGGTCTTGTCTGTTGCTATATTTTCAACACAAGCATCAAAAGTCATAGGATTCATGTAATTGTATTAGCCTCTAGATAACATCACAATTGTTCTTATGAATGAATTCTAGGTCAAACCGTCTTGCCGCATCATTCTCGGGTGCCGAGTATTTTTTTAATATATTTGATAGAAAACCATATATAGATAACGGATCAACCGAGGGACAACTATTGGTAAAGATTTACAAATGATATAATTATATACTTATGGTCGCAAACAGGTCATGTATACTATGCAATTTATTTAGGTTGATTTTCATGGCAATATTAGTTTTGATCAAGTCAAATTCATTTATCCAAATCGACCAACATCTATCATTCTTAAAGGATTTCAATTAAACATTCGTTCAGGTAAGCTTAGTGAATTTTGATTATTTTGCTTATGTTTTTCATTTCATCAAATTTTTTTAAGGTCAAACTGTAGCTCTTGTTGGTATGCTTGTATTCAAGATTTCTTTAGTATACTAAATAAATTAATGATATAACTCAATTAGGTTTATCTGGAAGCGGAAAATCAACAATTATTCAATTGTTAGAAAGGTTTTATGATGCTACTAAAGGCAACATAGTTCGTATCTGATCACTTGGCAGTGATAGCAGTCATGAATGAACTTTGTCCTATCGCTTTAGTTTCTTGACGGAATAGATATTCGACAGTTGAACATTCACTCGCTTCGTTCTCATTTTGGTCTAGTCACTCAAGAACCTGTGTTGTTTGATTTAACCATTGCTGAAAACATAGCATATGGTTTGGAACATGTTCAAATGGATGAAATTATCAGTGCAGCAAAAAGAGCTAACATTCATCAATTTATTGAACAATTGTCTGAGGTTAAACCGAATGAATGCTAGACAACATTATTAGCTGTCACATAATCTTGATCCATTTAGGGCTATGAAACAAGGATAGGAGAGTACGGTCGTTTTCTCTCTGGCGGTGAAAAACAGCGTATTGCGATTGCTCGAATTCTAATTCGTCGGCCTAAAGTCTTTCTCTTTGATGAAGTTACTAGTGCGATGGATTCATACAATGAAAAAGTATGCTTATTCGTTTAGCTTTCTAATTAATAATTGAGACTTTATCATTATATTACAATTCTAGATTATACAAGAAGCACTTGAAGAAGCTAGAATAGAAGATCCGAGTCGAACATCAATAATAATCGCTCATCGTCTTTCAACGATTCGATCATGTGATGTGATTTATGTAGTCGATGAAGGACGAATAATTGAAAGTGGTACCCATACAGAATTAATAGAGAGAGATGGAGCTTACTCAAAAATGCTTCGTCAAAATGTTGTACTATAACTACCATGAAATCAAGCCAGCGATTAGACTATAAAGTTTTAAAAATTAAAGCAAACTGGCTCGATTATCAAAGTTGTCATACTGAAGTACTCAACTAGTTAAAATGCTTTAACCACATTTAAGAGCTACAGATTAGTGAAAAATGAAACTTTTCGAGCTGATGACTTTCCTTCTTGATTTTTATTATTTACTTATTCTCACGGCTGAATAGAGAGGGTCGTATGAAGAGAAATTTGTTTGTCTGTCTGTCTGCTTGTGAGTTTGAAGGTCATTTTTCAGTTTTTTTTGACTCATGTTAACCGAATTAGTTTCGGTCATTGTGCAGGGGTGTGGGTGTGGTGTGGGTGTGTGTTGGTGATGGCATGGGCGTGGACGTGAAGAATCGTTTAATCCTCACTCACCCACACCCACACCCGCACCCACACCCGCACCCACACCCTTCTTATCCTCAATACAGCGTAAGAACCTTTAAAGGTTTCGTAGAACTTTTTATCCTTTTTTTGAGACTTTGGACACCTTTGGGTGCTTTCAGAAATCTCCGGAACCTTTTTTGAGGGTTCGGTAAAGAGCCATTTTGTTTTAGAGTGTAATAAATAAATTAGTTACTTCACTTAAGTAAATAGTAAATAAATCAATTATCTTACTAAAGTAAATAGTAAGTATTTTATTTACCTATTTACTAGTAAAGTTAATATGAATGAACACCTCTAAGTGTGGCTAACATTGAATGGCTCATATAATCAATGACACCATTCACAAACACGAACAAAAGAAGAACAAAGTTTCAAGGACTTATACGATGCATATAGATTTGCTTATCAAAACGATCTGCAAAAGCTTCATTTCAAACTGAAAACAAAAATCAGAACCAGTGATTTGAAATTCTAATTATTTAAGTAGCATGAAAAATGATATGATAAATGTTCGTCACGTGAGAAAAGGACTATTTAAAGTGTAAGTTACTCCCTCTCAATTCATTCAACAGACTTTTGTCAGCGTCAGTATTTAATAAAAATCACTTTATCTAAAAAAGTATGTCACACATAGTGCGAAACCTAAAAGAGGTATTGTGGATCCCACGAAACCCAAAAAGGGTTTAGAAGGAGTCCATCCTATTTATTGTTTCGATCGAAAACGATAAAGGCAAACGTGGGAATTTTAGGCTCGTTCTCTTATGGTTAAGTGTTTCCCAAGCTTTTCATCAATTATCTTCTAGTCATACTACTGATAATGAGTCGAATTAAATCTCCACAACCAAATCATCACATATTAACGAGCACGTGCAAATTTATTCACATAAATCCTAATATTTTTAGACTCCTGAATCAGTACTTGTTAATGTAAACGACTAAATCAATACATCTATATTCCTCTAGTTTTGCACTCACAAATCCGCACATCCTAATGTGTACGTCTAAATCTATACCTTAAAGCTTATAAATCTTGTATTTAATACATCTAAATCAGTAAGTCAGAATCAGTACGTCCAAATCTATAGGATTTAATCTATATATCTTGAGTGGGTGTCCCTTATAACGATGGAAAAAATTTACTTTCATTGTTTGAGTTCGTTTATGAGTCGTATACGCTTTAATGAAAGAGTTTTTATAGTTGCATGATCTCCGAGGTCTCCTCTTTCGAATGGTGTGCTTTCTGTCTCTCTAGCGTTTAAAATAGTTGAGAAATCAGGGGTATACGGAGACGACCCTCGATTGTCGTTATTAGGTGCGATGTCCCTAGTAATGACGTCCAGCTATTTTTGGTAACTAGTAACCACAAGTGGTTAGCCTTGTGATTATATTAGAATTCCAGCAAAGTTTCGCCCATAATAACGGCGCTTAATGAATTTTTCGCCTTATTCGCAATCGTTAGACTTATTTGAAATATCATCATAAAACAGCAAAATTTCGTCTTTAATAACGACGCATCAATAAAAAAATCATTCAAACGATTCATTCAACAATTACGAATCCTTTGAAACATACAAAAGCATTTCTTGAGAACGGTTACTATAGAGTTCTCAATCTCTGTTGGAAATCTATTTGGTGATATCTTTTGAGTAAATGTTGAAGCCACTGAAGAACTCATCAATAGCGCAGTAACTACTACACGAAGTCGATGGAAAATAAATGGTCTTTAACTCTTTGTTACCGCTTATAAGCCAGACATCAATGCAATTATATCCGAAACAAAGCGAGAAAAGTTCGGCTTCATTAAAGTTAATGATGCGGCTAGCTTTGTGATTGATTGTAAGATTGCCAACTGACAAACTATTGTTGGAAGTATCGCCAAATACTTCGAAACTGACTGAATCATGCTGTAATAGTTGTGTAGAATATATCATGAATTGAATCGAGTAATATTGGTGTTCCTCATCATTTTTTTTTCCTACTCTAATCTTAGATAAGGCGTTTGTACTTAATTAAAAGAAGTAAAGTGAGAAAAGCTAGTTCTGCGCCATGGAATGGAAACATCTATTCATAAAAACTGACCAATCAGGTACGTACCTAATTGCATGACTGAAGGATATCATTTATAGTGCACATCATACTCTATGCAAAAGACGTGCGATGACAAGCGGTGAAGTCAATCGGTCTATAGATGGTCATACAACTACTCTAGACTCGAGTAGATTATGATTGGATAGCATCGATTATGTAAATAAGTAACTGTTTCTCATTTTTATATTGTTCTTACATATCTAATATTATACAGAGCCACAAGTCTAGGGCATAATTTTACTAGTCTTTCAGTGGTATTGTGGGAAAGTATATATCAAGTTTTCTTTTTATTGACATTGACATTGAAACTCCTAAACATAACCTTAAAGTCTGAGTCGCTTCTTAGGAAGTTCTACTTAAAGATTATTGTTGCCTTAGATACCTGATTCAGATTGCTTGTTGATGCTGTAGACGACTTTGGCCTGCTGACAAAATATTTGTATTTCAGAGAAAGAAAATAATAACCGGGATATAGTTCGATAATGTCTTGTTCGGTCTGGGGATTCGAGTAGTATTGGTGAAAAATGGGAATTCTGCAAAGAGAAGTCATTTATAGAATTTATAAGCCTCAAGAATATCATTTAATATTCATTTTCATTTTGTGACAAACACTAACATAAATAAATCTCTTTTACTCTTTGATATTTTCATTTCTTTTCGAATCCTTTTACTTCTAAAGTTCTTTCCGCTCGTTTACTGTTCTCTTGCATTGGTGCAAAATTCTACGCTGGTGATTGTTTTATCAGATGGGCGTGGCCAGTTGACAGAATACCCCGATATTCATTTGTTTATTTAGCTTCAACAAGTCATCTGAAAAATCTGATTTTTTAACCAGCTACAGCCCATATATAATGATAATGAACTTTACTGTTTGAGATCCATGTTACTAGAAACGGGGGTGTTACTAAGTACAAGTAACGTGAATCGAAAATCGAATTACTGGGCCCTAGACTGACAGAATTTACACGTTCAAATCTATGAACATGGAACGAACTGGGCTGTTTCTATCACCGATCCTGAAATTTCTCAAGCGACCGCTGGGTAGGTTCAAGTGAGAGGAGGAAGACAAAGAGCGAATAAGTGAAGCTGGGATGCCGATGGGACGAACACGAAAAATTTCCAAGAATAATAAATAAAACCACGCATCCAAAAGTCGATGCGAAAGACAGATGCGAAGGAGTGCGCAAACCCCGATTTTGCTTTCGGTACGGCGAGGAAGCACTTAGTTTCCTAACCAATAGAATACACTGCTGACAATTCTCACCAGGGGACTTAAATATCTTTCAGAGGGCAAGAGGTCCAGTTTAGCCTACTGAAGCACGCCCTTCAGAAATTTCGTGATGGAGGGATCAAAGTTCCTTTTAGGAACTGCGGCTGCCTTCTTCGTCTGCACTGTCTTTGGAAATGGCTAATCCTCGTGGCTCTTAAGTGAGTCTACCAACAATTTATGCCCTGAAACTGGTCATTTGTGTCATTGTTACAGACAGGCATACAAACAGACAGACACAGGTGGATTTCTGCTTCTGAATCCTACTCTTTCAGTGTAGGGAACAGAAATACAAATATCTAAAAGCTGTAAAAAAATAATATTCATCGAATGCAGGTTCACTTTATCGTAGACTGCTGAGTGTTGAACATATTTGATTGACCAAAGAACTGGAGATTTGAAAACAAGAAATTTGAAAAAATAGTAATTGCTAAGCTTTAGTAGCTCGGTTTTTTTTACACCGATGGCATTCACGAAAATCATGAAGTCTCTCTACTGTTCATAGTTAGGATATCATTCACTGACAAAGTGAAAAGGAATTTAGATTTAAATATAGAAACGTCCCTTCTTTTTGCTGGAACAGCTTAAAAATATTAATCAATGTCAATTTCATATACAGTACAAAGGTTATTCTTCATCCAAAGGATCATCTGGAGAGTATAAGCGGCTCAAAGCCGACGCAGGGGTAGCATTGTTTTTTAAAAAGGTCTGGCAACCAAGGCACACGAATACCAATCCAGTTGTCGTGTCGATCCCACATCGTCCTAACAGTGCTCCATTGACGAGAACATCGAAACCAGAGAAGATTTCTAAAATTCGCCGAATATAGCGTATTTTAAGTTAGAAAACGTTTCAAAATGATGATTTGCGATCAATAGAGATTCTTACTGGTAAATCGTAAAAAACTAATTTTCAGAACAGAATCCGGTATCTCTTCGCTCTGAGGCCGAAGAAGATGAAGGTTCGGAAACGATCTAATCGCTAATTTTGACCAATTCCGAGCCAGAACTTTATAGCCGCATACAGCACAATTTGGGTTAGTTGCCATATTTGAATCATTTTTCGCACTTGTTTTCGCCCTATGAATCGAAAAGAAAGCAATGTTTGATAGCAAAAACGAAGAAACTATGAGTCTTACCGATGTTGCTCACGGTCACGCTCTAACCTAGTATTTCGCTCCACATCAGTCTCACGCGCTCGTAAGCTCTGTCGGCGGTTCATTTCTTTCGTACGTTTTGCTGGAAGACGTTCTTTTCTATCTTCTGGGTTTTCTTTTGCACGTTTATCGGCTAGACGTTTCACTTCGTATTGACTACGAGATACAAGATGTGTTTGTTTCTCTTCGTCTGTTTTTTTGACACAGCCGCTATGGCTGAATGGTTAAGATGTTCGACACATATCCACAAGATAGTGTGTTCAAACCTTGGCGCCATCATCCATAGAATAACCTTGGACAAGTTACTAGCGACTACTTTGTCTCGAATCACCCATCCGACAGCACGCTGATTACATGTGACATACATAAAAATATCCTCATGGATAATATGTGGTTAGTCAGTATGCAGGGGAAGCTTAAGTAATTAAGCGGAAGGAACTCTGAGTCAGGCCGGCCTTCTGTCCAGAGCTGCAGCTAGTAATAGTTGTAGGAAAAATATCGGGCTCTTGAAACTGTCTCCGGACAACACCCTATACTGAAAGGTAGCCGCAAGGCAAGGGTATTCTTTCTTTCTTTCTTTCTTTTGACACCAAAATCGGCCAGTCGCTGTTTTCTGTATTGTCTGTCAACAACCAGGTGGCTCTCTTTTTGTTCAGCAGTCTCTACAAGAGCACGACGGGCACGAAAAGCTTGCATTCGGTTTTTAGAAGTCGACATCAGAATATCTATTTTCATATAACCGTAAATCTTACTGGAAGAATTAAGATCGGTGGGTGACGAGTTGGCACCGTTATTTCGCCACAATATCGTATTCAAGTAAACAAACTCAAAGGAAATGAAACTGTATGTGATGAAATACTCAAAAGTGAAATTAAGAAAAAGCGCGATAAATTACGAAAGCTGAAATCAGATCAGGGAAGACTAATATTTGAAAGACTGGAAAAGATTGCGATATTTCTTTGAAAGTTAGCTAGAAAAAAAACGAAAAAAAGAGACCCAAGAATATGGTTATAAAATCTACTAAAAGCCCCAATTTACCTCGGAGAGTAGATCAAAACACTCAAACAATCTCTGTCACCGCTCCAAACATAGACGTCACCGGTCCAAGCAAAGAAAATTACCGTTTCCAGACCCTATCATTTCAGTCTAGGGAATGTCCTTATCGTCATTGTGTAGAATATTCGTCACATCTATTTTGTTAATACACACCAGTCTCTCTTAAGAAATTGGAAAGAACATAATGTATGTAATATAGTTTCATTATCAAGTGTTTAATCAGAAAGAACGACGTATGTTGTTGGTTATATACGAATAGGATGTTTATTCAGATTCATGTTACATAAAGCTGACACAACTTGTGCAATTTTAGTTATCTTATGATAATCATCAACCGCTCCTCTGTAAACACTACCTAAGATGGCGTATGCTTTGAGACGTTGATTGATGTTTTCAATCGCTGCTCTAGCACTATTTATATTTCGATTGAAATCTTTATCTTCGTCTTCCAATTCACGTCCACGAGGTTTCTTTCTTGCAGTGACAACGTATTCTTCGCCGATGTAAACTTTGTCAGCAATAATTTGCACCGAGTCGTTCACATGTTCTAATAGTCCTGATTCCCTTAGAATTGTAATATCATGTATACTGCCTCTGTAACATTCAGACACATGTACTATTCGAGGATGAAAATCACAAGCTACTTACACTTTTAACGCATAATTTGTCGGACTTTTTGCATGATAGCATGCTTTACGTTGAGTTGAATCGCCAGGTTCAGGTATTGGGATGAAAGTCGAATCAACTATTAATTTATGATATTCTTCAGGTCCATGTGCTGTAATTCTGTCGGATATATTAGCAGGCATTGTAATTAATTGTGAATATATATAGGAATGTAAAATATCCACAATCTCGGATGGTAAATAATTTACTGTTGATCGATCCAAATTTAATTCTGAAGCAATATAACGTTCAGAATGATAATGCTTCAAGAACCATAATATAACAGCAAGTAAATTCATAGGAGATAAATATGACCTATTGGTACTGTTTGTATGTCGATAATTCTTAGGGGAGCAATAATTTATAAGTGGTTGTTCGCACATAGAATATAATTCTTGTACTTGCTCGATGTCAAATCCAGTATGTTGTACACAAGATTCATTAGTACGTCCCCATTCCGAACACGGACGTTGTTCTACGATATGGAGAGAATGAGCCATGTATGTATAAATTAAGATGAATAAGATTACTTACTTTTTTCTAAAGTTTGAAACTGTCATTGCATCTCTTCAATTTCCTGTTGTTTTTCTTGTTCAAATTCTGGTGTACAATAACTGCAATTATCACGATGACGATAATAATTAGTGTACAATCCAGATCTTTGTGAACCGATAAATGTACAAGTTAACAGAGAGTGACAAGTGGTACAATATTTTCGACGGTCAGTCGTGGCAGATCGACATTGAGAGCAACTCCAGTGAATTTGTGGAGGAAACATGATACGAAGATAGAAAGTGTTTGTAAACGAGTGAAAGTGTGCTAAAGAAAAGGCAGAACGAAAGTGAGGAAAAAAATTACAGTTAGAGCAAGGATAATGTTACTGAAGTACAAAAAAACGACAGAAGGGATGACATGGCTCGTACTCTAGATTTATATTCCGAACGAAATGTAAACAAAATAGATGTGACGAATATTCTACACAATGACGATAAGGACATATTTAATAACACCCCCGTTTCTAGTACCATGGATCTCAAACAGTAAAGATCATTATCATTATATATGGGCTATAGCTGGTTAAAAAATCAGATTTTTCAGATGACTTGTTGAAGCTAAATAAACAAATGAATATCGGGGTATCCTGTCAACTGGCCACGCCCAGATCTATAAATTATTGATTTTGATTTATGTAGCATTCGCGGTGAATAAGTGATGGTACAAACTTTTCAACGCATATCGGTCCCAGAAAATAAATCTGCAACTCAAATGAAATACAAGAAGTGCACAAAACTACAGTAGTCTTTATGCTTTTCGAATCAATTTTCGAGAAGATTTCAAGATAAATTAGTACATGTAATTGAGATTCCTTGCACAGAAGGAAGACTTCTTCTAAAAACCAATTAGGTAGTTGTGCTAAGCAAGGGTCAATTGATGCTAGCGGATACGTATTGAGCAACAATTCGTTGGCCAGGGATATATATAATTTAACAGATCAGACTTGAAACCGAGTAGGTGAGGCTTCTAGCTACATTTTAACTTGAGTAGATATGATTTAGAAAAACGTTGAACCAACTTTTCAGTGACATTAGTGTATCACGTATGATATGCTCATCTGATTTATATGTAACAGCTAAACCAGATTCCTTATTAACAGGTAAATGATGGTTCTGGTAAACCAATTACTTGAAAAACATCAGTAGAAGTAGCATGAAACGCAGAGGTAGTTCAGACGTCAATAGCTCGTACTGATGGACTAATTCTTTGAGGATGCAACAGGAAGCCGGGTGATGCTACAAAAAGAGAATTATGGGATATACAATAACTAATGGATCCAGCATTTGTAAAGCATGTGCTATCCAGTCACGAATATCTCCTGAAGCCAAGCTAATTGAAAGCTACAGAATGATTCAATTGGTGGTAAACCCTCTTCCAAATAAACATTCTACGCAGTCGCATCAACTTAAAAAACTTTTTATTAAAATAATCTCCTTTTTAGTGACATCAGCACGCAGGTATTTACTGTATCCGACAACAGATTCTATCATACTCCAAACAAATATATTCAAATGTTCATTTCAATCAATTTATTTTTAACAGAAATCAGCTCAAGCGTACTCGAGTAGCACTATGTTCAAATAAAAGAAGATATTTTTATAGAGAACTGCGTTTGTATGTTTCGAAGGACTTGTAATTGTTGAATGAATCTTACGATTCATTCAACAATTACGAATCCTTTGAAACATACAAAAGCATTTCTTGAGAACGGTTACTATAGAGTTCTCAATCTCTGTTGGAAATCTATTTGGTGATATCTTTTGAGTAAATGTTGAAGCCACTGAAGAACTCATCAATAGCGCAGTAACTACTACACGAAGTCGATGGAAAATAAATGGTCTTTAACTCTTTGTTACCGCTTATAAGCCAGACATCAATGCAATTATATCCGAAACAAAGCGAGAAAAGTTCGGCTTCATTAAAGTTAATGATGCGGCTAGCTTTGTGATTGATTGTAAGATTGCCAACTGACAAACTATTGTTGGAAGTATCGCCAAATACTTCGAAACTGACTGAATCATGCTGTAATAGTTGTGTAGAATATATCATGAATTGAATCGAGTAATATTGGTGTTCCTCATCATTTTTTTTTCCTACTCTAATCTTAGATAAGGCGTTTGTACTTAATTAAAAGAAGTAAAGTGAGAAAAGCTAGTTCTGCGCCATGGAATGGAAACATCTATTCATAAAAACTGACCAATCAGGTACGTACCTAATTGCATGACTGAAGGATATCATTTATAGTGCACATCATACTCTATGCAAAAGACGTGCGATGACAAGCGGTGAAGTCAATCGGTCTATAGATGGTCATACAACTACTCTAGACTCGAGTAGATTATGATTGGATAGCATCGATTATGTAAATAAGTAACTGTTTCTCATTTTTATATTGTTCTTACATATCTAATATTATACAGAGCCACAAGTCTAGGGCATAATTTTACTAGTCTTTCAGTGGTATTGTGGGAAAGTATATATCAAGTTTTCTTTTTATTGACATTGACATTGAAACTCCTAAACATAACCTTAAAGTCTGAGTCGCTTCTTAGGAAGTTCTACTTAAAGATTATTGTTGCCTTAGATACCTGATTCAGATTGCTTGTTGATGCTGTAGACGACTTTGGCCTGCTGACAAAATATTTGTATTTCAGAGAAAGAAAATAATAACCGGGATATAGTTCGATAATGTCTTGTTCGGTCTGGGGATTCGAGTAGTATTGGTGAAAAATGGGAATTCTGCAAAGAGAAGTCATTTATAGAATTTATAAGCCTCAAGAATATCATTTAATATTCATTTTCATTTTGTGACAAACACTAACATAAATAAATCTCTTTTACTCTTTGATATTTTCATTTCTTTTCGAATCCTTTTACTTCTAAAGTTCTTTCCGCTCGTTTACTGTTCTCTTGCATTGGTGCAAAATTCTACGCTGGTGATTGTTTTATCAGATGGGCGTGGCCAGTTGACAGAATACCCCGATATTCATTTGTTTATTTAGCTTCAACAAGTCATCTGAAAAATCTGATTTTTTAACCAGCTACAGCCCATATATAATGATAATGAACTTTACTGTTTGAGATCCATGTTACTAGAAACGGGGGTGTTACTAAGTACAAGTAACGTGAATCGAAAATCGAATTACTGGGCCCTAGACTGACAGAATTTACACGTTCAAATCTATGAACATGGAACGAACTGGGCTGTTTCTATCACCGATCCTGAAATTTCTCAAGCGACCGCTGGGTAGGTTCAAGTGAGAGGAGGAAGACAAAGAGCGAATAAGTGAAGCTGGGATGCCGATGGGACGAACACGAAAAATTTCCAAGAATAATAAATAAAACCACGCATCCAAAAGTCGATGCGAAAGACAGATGCGAAGGAGTGCGCAAACCCCGATTTTGCTTTCGGTACGGCGAGGAAGCACTTAGTTTCCTAACCAATAGAATACACTGCTGACAATTCTCACCAGGGGACTTAAATATCTTTCAGAGGGCAAGAGGTCCAGTTTAGCCTACTGAAGCACGCCCTTCAGAAATTTCGTGATGGAGGGATCAAAGTTCCTTTTAGGAACTGCGGCTGCCTTCTTCGTCTGCACTGTCTTTGGAAATGGCTAATCCTCGTGGCTCTTAAGTGAGTCTACCAACAATTTATGCCCTGAAACTGGTCATTTGTGTCATTGTTACAGACAGGCATACAAACAGACAGACACAGGTGGATTTCTGCTTCTGAATCCTACTCTTTCAGTGTAGGGAACAGAAATACAAATATCTAAAAGCTGTAAAAAAATAATATTCATCGAATGCAGGTTCACTTTATCGTAGACTGCTGAGTGTTGAACATATTTGATTGACCAAAGAACTGGAGATTTGAAAACAAGAAATTTGAAAAAATAGTAATTGCTAAGCTTTAGTAGCTCGGTTTTTTTTACACCGATGGCATTCACGAAAATCATGAAGTCTCTCTACTGTTCATAGTTAGGATATCATTCACTGACAAAGTGAAAAGGAATTTAGATTTAAATATAGAAACGTCCCTTCTTTTTGCTGGAACAGCTTAAAAATATTAATCAATGTCAATTTCATATACAGTACAAAGGTTATTCTTCATCCAAAGGATCATCTGGAGAGTATAAGCGGCTCAAAGCCGACGCAGGGGTAGCATTGTTTTTTAAAAAGGTCTGGCAACCAAGGCACACGAATACCAATCCAGTTGTCGTGTCGATCCCACATCGTCCTAACAGTGCTCCATTGACGAGAACATCGAAACCAGAGAAGATTTCTAAAATTCGCCGAATATAGCGTATTTTAAGTTAGAAAACGTTTCAAAATGATGATTTGCGATCAATAGAGATTCTTACTGGTAAATCGTAAAAAACTAATTTTCAGAACAGAATCCGGTATCTCTTCGCTCTGAGGCCGAAGAAGATGAAGGTTCGGAAACGATCTAATCGCTAATTTTGACCAATTCCGAGCCAGAACTTTATAGCCGCATACAGCACAATTTGGGTTAGTTGCCATATTTGAATCATTTTTCGCACTTGTTTTCGCCCTATGAATCGAAAAGAAAGCAATGTTTGATAGCAAAAACGAAGAAACTATGAGTCTTACCGATGTTGCTCACGGTCACGCTCTAACCTAGTATTTCGCTCCACATCAGTCTCACGCGCTCGTAAGCTCTGTCGGCGGTTCATTTCTTTCGTACGTTTTGCTGGAAGACGTTCTTTTCTATCTTCTGGGTTTTCTTTTGCACGTTTATCGGCTAGACGTTTCACTTCGTATTGACTACGAGATACAAGATGTGTTTGTTTCTCTTCGTCTGTTTTTTTGACACAGCCGCTATGGCTGAATGGTTAAGATGTTCGACACATATCCACAAGATAGTGTGTTCAAACCTTGGCGCCATCATCCATAGAATAACCTTGGACAAGTTACTAGCGACTACTTTGTCTCGAATCACCCATCCGACAGCACGCTGATTACATGTGACATACATAAAAATATCCTCATGGATAATATGTGGTTAGTCAGTATGCAGGGGAAGCTTAAGTAATTAAGCGGAAGGAACTCTGAGTCAGGCCGGCCTTCTGTCCAGAGCTGCAGCTAGTAATAGTTGTAGGAAAAATATCGGGCTCTTGAAACTGTCTCCGGACAACACCCTATACTGAAAGGTAGCCGCAAGGCAAGGGTATTCTTTCTTTCTTTCTNGTGACATACATAAAAATATCCTCATGGATAGTATGTGGTTAGTCAGTATGCATGGGAAGCTTAAGTAATTAAGCGGAAGGAATTCTGAGTCAGGCCGGCCTTCTGTCCAGAGCTGCAGCTAGTAATAGTTGTAGGAAAAATATCGGGCTCTTGAAACTGTCTCCGGACAACACCCTATACTGAAAGGTAGCCGCAAGGCAAGGGTATTCTTTCTTTCTTTCTGTTTAAATATGGATTAGCAATCATTCCCAAAAACGTTTTAGACTGTCTGTTAGTCTTCTTTTAATAATAAACGTTGTGTTTTAATTAAGTCTACTGGCTGATTCATTTTCAAGATAATCACAAGCGCATGCATGAAAAAATACTACTTGCCTATTGAGAATGATACGGTTCATTGATTCAAGTAAGTAAAAGTAAGTGAATAAAAGCCACGTAATGACGTCAATGATAGATACGGTGTACAAGCCATTGCAAATATACGGTGTGAATATCGGATTTGGGTGTACGGATATTATTCATGGAATAGAACATGAAGACCCACACTCACATCCTCACGATCAAACAATCAAGGTTTCTTTTACTCATCAAAAAGAGTAACTTCGAGATTCCAAGGTGATTTATTTCATATATCAACGTATATTTTTGTTTTGATCATGACAAAATAAAATCGAAGAACAAGCGAAACAGAAGAGGAAGAAGATTGAAAGAGAAAAACCCCACACGGGGACGAATGCATATATGAAAAAATACTGCTTGCGTATTGAAAATGGCACGGGTCATTGATTCACGTAGACAAAAATAAGTTGGAAAAAACCAAGTAATTTCGTCAGTGATAAATACGGTGTACACGTCAATGCAAACATACTAAAACAAATTCGCATTCTTCAATACATCTTACCAAGTATGTATATTTTATTCAGTTTAAATTGTTTATAGATAATATAGAAAAAGCACAGTGAAGTATACTTAACCTGAAGATATTGGTATTCAATAAAAGATTAAGTGTTCTAGACCTATTTAGCTGTTAAAGTTTCTTTCAAACATTCATTTGGTTTAAGAGATGGATAGAATTAAATGCTGAATTTATTGAAAAGAAACTTCAATTTGACAGCATGTGAAGACTATTAACATGTAATTAGTAGAGTCCTCTGGGATAATTCGGATCAAAATTTTGAAAATTCATTTTGTTTTTGTTCTTTCTCAGTCATCTTGCATTGCACAATGGTGATTTTGTAAACACTACTAGTTCAAAGTGTCC
>CAJNYU010004028.1:0-12449 GCA_905331475.1 Rotaria socialis | reverse complement strand
AATTTCATGTTTTCATGTGATTTACAAGTTATATTTTTAACCTTTCCCTTGACAGCTAAAAGAGTTGTTGGATAACCTTTTACAGGATGTTAATGATTACGAAACTTTATGTTGCGAAGACGAATATCATGCTAAGAAGCTATAATAGAAAACCTTAAAAAGCAGTTTTGTCTAACTGGATAAGCCATCATTTTCGACTAAAAAAAGGCAAGCGACAGCGATAAGGAGTAGATACTGATCTTCACATATCTTCAAATATCCACTAAGACCATAGGAATCCACTGGGATCCAGCAGGATCTAGTAGAATCCAGTAGAATGCAGTAGAATCCAGTCGAATCAAGTCGAATCCATAGAATCCATAAAATCCACTAGGATCCACAGAATCCGCCAGAATCTACTAGGATCCATAGAATCCGCCAGGATCCATGAGGAGCCGCGAGAATCCAAGGAGCCAGGAGCCGCTTTTCCCCTTGCATTAATTCTAGCGGATGTTGCAACAAATCTTATTACAGATTCATTATTTGGAAACGATTGGATCGCCGAAAACAATGTCATCGTTGATTCACCACAACGACATCTTTTTCTGACCGACAAATATTATCGAATAGTAGTAGCAACTCCATTCACCAAACCACCTGATCTTCACTTACCCATATTTTTGATCGATGAAATTACAATACCACCATACTTGGAAAAACTTACTAAGGTAAAAACTGCATCGCCTATAAAAAAAACACTATTGGTGTTTTATTTGAACCAGCTCAAAATTCATATTCGAAACAGATAGTACTTACAAATAATATTCTCAAAATGGAAAATAATAAAAGTCAGATTATGATTATTGATGTCAATGATCGCCAACGTACACTATCAAGGAATACTAAATTAGGACATATTTCATATCAGACTGAATTAAATAATTATCTTATTTTATCAGTGTTAACAGAAGAAGAAAATTATCAACCAACATATTCAAAATCATTTACTTATAAGAGGAACAGCACTCAAAAGGGTGGTTTCTGTGATCCATTACTCCGTGGGAAGAGGAAGGTCCGATTTACGGACTTTATCTGTGTAAAAGAACGTCATAAAGCACAATAACATCAATGCCATGTTCGTCAAGAAAAATTGCTATCCCGAAATGATTTACAGCAGCAGTTACGCCAAAATTGTTATCTATTGGAAATGCCAGAACAAATCGAGAAACTAACCCAACATATCGAAGACATAAAACAACGACAACAATTACAAAATATTTTATGGAAACATCGAAAACTATTTGATCTTCGTCAACCGCCCATCATCAAAGTAACAGTTCATCATGCCATTGAAACTGGTACTAATTCGCTATCATATACTCCACCGTATCGTATTTCATACAAAGATGAACAAATACAACGAGAAGAAATAGATAAATTATTAAGACAATGAGTAATCGAAGAATCTATATCACCATGGTCATCGCCTATAGTATTTGTCCATCAGAAAGATGGATCGGTTAGATTTTGTATTGATTTTACAAAACTAAGCAATATACTGCAAAGGATGCATTTCCTATGCCTTGAATAGATGATATTTTTGGCCATTTATCTCAAGTTGAATATTATACTGCAATTGATTTAAAATCTGACTATTTTCAAGTTGGAACTGATCTGAAGACCCATTTATCTATTTACCTATTTACGACCTACGTATCTATCTACCCATCTACTCATCTATTCGTCTATCTGTGTGTGCGTGGAACCCTTGAAAGATCTACACGTGGATGTATTGATGATTATATGTTTATAACTACAGATGAATGTAATTAAGCATCTATCTATGTGCGAATAATTGATATTTTCTTTTGAAAAATCCCAATGATATTATTACTGAGATTTGTCATTGGGGGTGGCACTTTAACTTTAAAAAACTTTAAAAAAGTATTAAAGTTTAAAGTAAAAACGCTTTAAACTTTAAATGCTAAAGTTAAAGTAAAACACTTTGACACTTTAACACTAAAAAAAGTCTAAATTAAAGTCGATATATTGATAGAGTATTCGATGATCATTCTTGATTTTTGTCATANAGAAATATTTTCAAGAAGCGTTTAGAAATTCAAATTTTCTGATTCACAAACGTGGAATCTAACATTTAGAAAAATCTTGTTTTGGCAAAACAGTTTTTTCTTGGTGGAAAAAATTAAGCCATAAATTTTTCGTTATCACGTGCACAATCACCGATGACGGAGCAATTACTGGTCTCTCTAGTACATATGAAAGTTTACTATTCATATTTTTATACAGAAATTGTTAAAAAACAGGTATCCTCGTCAATTCATGAGTGATCTTGCTTTTATAGAACTATTTCTATTGTATCACGACATAGATGTCATAATATCTTCACACTGGGCATTGTGATTTCGAAGTCATCATACCCATCGAATTCTTTTTGGGGTATTACCTAGGGGTGGCACTTTAACTTTACTTTAAAAATTAAAGTTTAAAGTTAAAGTGTCACCCCTAGTATTACCCTTAGAGTGCCCACTTTTATATAACTATATGTTTTAAGTTGAAGAACTTGAGTTGTTTTGGGATATTACCCCTAGGGTATCCACTTCGATATCCTAGAATATTACTATATGTTTAAAGTTGAACAATTCGGAGCAGTGCTCCTAATTCCATATCGACTAAAAACGAGATTTCCGAAGAATCGATTGTTGACCTTGAGCCTGCTACAAGCATACCTGCGTTTACTATAACAACTCCTGAGGTTGCTAGAATTTAAGTGCCTCCCAGATGTATGCGTTACTTTGTCGGAAATTTGGATGGAATACTTTTAACAAGATGAGGCACAGCTGCAGTAACCTCTATAAAGTATCTAAAAGTTCAGGTATGTGTTCCAGTACCTGTGGTGTGTCTCGAAGGACTCCAGCCGCACTATCAGCAACGTCAGGTAAGGTTCTCGGAAGTCGAGGAATAATCTTAACAATCTGATACATGGTTTCAGCAATTCCACGCATTCTTTTAGAAGTCTCAGGCATTCGTGTAGTAGCGTCCGGTTTGCTTCTAGCAGCGACAGGCTTCCCTCTACCAATGTTACGCATTGTCATGAATCCATGGCATGCTCCTAGGAATCATAATTTTTATGCTATGCATTTCAGCCTTAGTAATATGTATGTCTAAATTCAAATTATATAAAATACAAGTCAGATAAAATTATATTATTTCCTTTTTCCTGCAGTAATATCTGTACCTTAAGTTTTTCCGAAGTTTTACTGTGCAATATATGCATCAATTATGTTCAAATTCGAATTAATCATCTTATGCGAATTTGAGTTGTTTTGGTGTATTTTTTCTAGGATATCGAAGTGGATACCCCAAGGATAATACACCGAATGTTTATAAAATATGTTTAGTTCGAGAAAAAGTAGGTACCAGGTGTAACGGGATTATGAAATCACTCTATCACGACTACCTATAGAGCGTTAACAGCGACAAAATTGTGTATTTTGATAAGGAAGAGAAACGAAACTAATTGAAACTTGTATTTAGCCCAAGGGGGAACAAACTGATTTCCAGTCAGAGAAATCACTGGAAATCAAGAAATTTGTTTGTTCCCCCTTGAAAATTAGTAAAAATCATCAGTAATCAATAGAAATAAATATTTTCTTGTACTATATAGTTTGACCATTTCTGTGATTTCCATTTATTTCCATTTATTTCCATTTGTTTCTTGTAATTTCTAACAACTGAGTCGTTATTCACATCTTCAATGTATGATGATTTCTAGTGATTTCCGATGATTTCTATGGCTGGAAATCAGTTTGTTCCCCTTGGCCTCATGTGAAACAAATCTCGACTCAATAGTCTCAAAAATCTGATTATTATTTCAATTTCTTCAGCAGGGAACCGATCGCTTAATTACAACCTTCTTCTTTCATAATATGATTTTCCGATGGTTGAATCAAAATCAGAAAGTTTTATTTTTATTTGATAATTCGTCATCCATATAAAGCTCAAGTGTCTTACCACGTAACTACAAGTAAATCCTGTTATATTTACATTCTATATTGTACAATGTGTAATTACATCTTTATTCAATTCGATTTCGTTGTATTTGGTAAAAATAATTTTTGAAAGATGCAAAGATGAAATTATGACAAAAATCAAGAATGATCATCGAATACTCTATCAATATATCGACTTTAATTTAGACTTTTTTTAGTGTTAAAGTGTCAAAGTGTTTTACTTTAACTTTAGCATTTAAAGTTTAAAGTATTACTTTAACTTTTTGTTTAAAGTAAAGTGAAAGTGCCACTCCTATTTGTCATGCACTCATAATAATTATTCGATTTTTCGAAAAAAATAATCCACATCGTGAAAGATGGATTTGAACCACTCTTTTGAAATCTGTCGCAGCGAGCATTTCGTGCCGTAGTTTAATGGATTGTACATTTTGTCGTGAAGTACAACACATGCGAAACATTGTATCTTAGTGTATGATCAAGGCTATTACTCTCCTCCTAGCGATGTTTTCATTTTTCTTTCGTTTCTCTTCATACACTGATCACAGTGTGGCATTATTTGCATACATAAAACGAAAGAATGATTGAATGTATGCTTTTCTTTCTGACGGACAGAGCATTTTCTCGCCAAGGTCACAAGACGAAGGTGTATGGTTTTTTTTCTTTTGAATGTTTGTCAGTAACTATTACAACATGAGAGTCGTAAAGGCGAATGCTAAAAAAAAACTTACTATTCTGTTTTACTATTATTTAGGCTCACGAATAGTGCAGTTAGCGATTCGTCTTTGCTTTCGATCATATTTCCGATTACTTTACAACACTATTCAATTGTAACTACTTCTGTCGCTGTACTATTTATAGTGTACACTATTCAGTTGGTATGTTTCCCTACCATATTTCTAAATAGAGCTTTATTTTATAAAAGTAAATTCTCTTATTCTGTTCAAATGCACTTTAACAGCACAAATGAGGGTAAGTCTTTCTTTTAAACATTTTTTTAAATGATTGCCACTGATTGAAAGAAAACATTCATCTTCCATCATTCACTATAATCTCTATGAGTACCACCACCATGCATAACGGTCGTATACACATTATTCATTACAGGCCGATACATAGTTGTGATACAACAGACAAGTAGTACAATCATATCCGATCATCGGAAATACTATTGTAATAAGTACAAGTTTTCGTACAAATTCGGAAGAAACTAAAAAAATCAGTATTTCAGGTGTCAGGGGAACCGTTCCAAGCGATATGAGTATCATTAAAGTGGAATGGTGTTTTAGCATTAAACAGCTTATCTGGCTAACGACCAACTGGAGTGATTAAGTAGAATTTAATTGTATTCAAAAAATAAGTATGCCATCTAGTAGAGTGCACTTTATTCTATCATGAAACTCGGTTCATTTTGTTTCGTTCCATAATTCAAAGAAAAAGTACACAAGAAAACATATAAGGGGGCTTCATTTAATTTATTGCTGTTTTATCCTATCCAAGAAAATGTTCTAAAAAAATGGGAGATTAGTTAAAATTTGGTGTTATATATATATTTTGATTCTGCTAATCTAGGATTTTCTTCCGATGTATGTTTTATTTCCTTTATGACTGGTGGAAGAAAACATGAGCCACCTACAAACTACATCAAACCCAAAGTGATTGCATTACCAAATAGAGCTTTTAGTTCATTTAACGCCACAACCACAAAAGCATTTTAATAGACACTAAAGCACTTCCACTAAATTTTGGTGCACTATCAAATAGCAGACTTGGTTTTCGTCTACCTCTTTTTTTTCAGATGAAAATAAACGTAACTCACTTATGCAATTTTACCATTACCATACTTCAAGTTTTAAACTTTAGCTTTTGTAAGATCGACTACTTCAATGGAGCAAAGTTCTCAATTTATTCTTCAGAGTTGCTAATCTGCAGAAATGCTAATAAGCTATTTAATTCCCTTGGACTGATTCAATAGATCCGTCACCCGTTCCCTTTCTGTAGAGCACGTTACATCCAATATTTTTGAAGCTCAATCTACTCGATGAAAGGTTTTTGGACCTAAGCTGAGCCGAACCATACTTTTCCTACTCTCAATGGAACTTTTTATCCGATCTAATAGTCGTGTTGAAGATACAAGACACTTTTCTCTATTATTTATATTCGTCGACAATCACACTTCATATTTTCTCGGATAATCCCAATGGTGTAACTAGAAAAATCTGACTCTAACTGAGTCTTACTTTTAGAGTAATCACGATCAGAGCAATCTTGAGCTACAGTCCAGAGAAAGCTTACAGATCTGAACCTGGGTCCGGTGGATAGAGACATTTTAGATCCGAATCCATATATGGTCAGGTTCAGAGAAGGTCTGGGATCTAATTAGTGACCTCAATCTCAGCTATGTCATGGTTGAAAGCTAGAATTGTAGTCTAGTCTGTCGAAGCTTGCCAGATCGTATCCGGTCGACTGATACTCTCAGTAATGATAAACGAAGATTCCATTTGTGAATGCGTTACCATAGTATTTTAACTATAGCTCTGGAACAAGTCAATATTTTCGAAAGCGCCTTTTCTTGGCGAATAGTCTTCGCTTTTCAGTACAAACTTGCTCTTGATCATATGTTATTATTACCTAAGCATTCGCAGAAAATTTAATATCTCTAGCTGTGCTACAAAAAGAGGATATATTATGTGCGTGCGTTGCCGATATGTGTTTTTCTTAAAAATTGTGAACTGTGCAATCAATTGATATGAGGTTTATAGACGTTGAACAACTTTAAAGCATGCATCTGTGAACCAAACTTCGAAGCTCTAAGCTTTTTCGTTTGAGTGAAACAGTGATTGAAAGTTCCAAAAACATAAGTGTATTACCTGTGGACAAGTCGTATAATAAGATTTACAGTTTAAGCCGTATCTGACTATTGGAAGTATAGGCGGGCTAGTTTCCGTTTTATTGCGGAAGCGATAAACTTTAAGAAAACTGGCTCATTTTGCCTCCCCTTATCTCCAGGGAGCAGCGCTGTAGCAAATATTGTTTTCACTTGAGACTAATTATTTTTGAGGCACGATATCTGGAAATATTTAACATTAACCTATCTGATAGTACATCAAGCACACTTCAAAATAAGTGAGCAAAAACTCAAGTTTTGTTTTTTTCAACATCACATGCTTCCTGATCCGTATGATCGCATCATGATAGTAATGTAAAAGGTTACCTGAAATTTTAATAGTTGTTCATCCTCACTCTTAAGATATTGAATATATGTAGGTTAAGCTTAGTGGTTTGACCAAAGTCTACACTGAAGAAGTGAAAATTCTGAGAAAATAAAAAATTCTTATTACGTCGCCACATTTCTGTTAGAAGAAGCAACTGCTACACTTTTTAATGCTGGTGTGCCGCACATGTTTTGAATTTGATTAGTTCATAGTTTACTACTGAAATATTCTTGTTGATGAAGGATAGTCTTCATGAAATTGGGGTATCATCGAACACATCTTCTTTTTCGGTTCGATGCGTTATTCGACGTTTCCCCATGTTGCTATTAAAAGCATCATAGTTGTCTGATTTTATTAAATTCATGATCATCACGATGATAAACTTTGTACAATATGTTGATCAATTACTGAAATGATCGTTCTGTTCCATCATAAAGAATCTCTTTTTGTAAAAGTAATATGTACTTATAATCAGTACCAGTTCTAATCGGTCGGGCAGAGTAAGCTCATTGGTCCATCGAAAAAGAGACACCATTTGAGGCCTAGTTCTCAGTAGTAATCATCATCCTGGTAATGAATATGAGGCTGAATTTTATGGTATACTTGTTTTCGTGAAACGACAAGAAAAAAGTTACTACATGAAGGATTCGACAAGACGGAGGTTAATTATTCTTATATCTGAAAATGGTTCTTATAACTGTTGAACCCTGTCTATGGATAAGGTCCATAAAGTTGTAAAAAAGGCCGCTAGGTAAGATTCAGAAAGTTGATGAGGATCACCCTTAGGTAGGATTCAAAAAGGTATAAGGACATATCTTCGATAGCCCTTGAAAAGTTATAGGGAACCCCCCCTCAGTAGCCTCATAAAGTTATAGGTGCCAGTGCTGAGTAGTTCACAACTAGTTACAGTAGTCACATCTAGTCTATCGATTCTTTAGATTTGAACTGCTTGCAAAGTGTAATATCCCTCAACATGATAACTAAATCACTTAATCTCAAATGAATTAGATATCAAGTAAAAAAGTTACGTGTAGCATTAAGTGTTGAGCGATAACTTTAAACATAGTTTGAAATTAAGGTAAATGCGCTAGCGTCAAAAGATGACTCTACGTTGCTGCTAACGTTTAAAATAAACTTTTTTTGCCCATTGGCCATTATGTGCCTCGCTTTCTATTTTTCCTCCCTTCATATCATAGTTCAATTGTCGTGATGCATTCTACTTGTTAAGTCGTGAAGTTATCAAGTTTTAAGTGCAATTGCACTTGCACTTGTCAGATGTGGTCGCTTTAGTCCAGCTATTAACTTAAATGCAATATTCCATGTAAAAAAAGATCTCTAAAAATCAGATTAAAATCGATAAAAACGTAAGACCCATACCCATGTGAAGAAAAACATGGAAAAAATCAAATTACAATCGATTTTAAATCACAAAAAATTGATTCAAACCTCATTTTTTCTTTGTTTTTTTTACCTGGGATATGTTCAGCTAAAAAAGTTTATGAACTTATAACTCATTCATGCATCCCTCCATGTCCTTAAAATCAGTAAAAATTGACGATTAATCGCAATAAAATCGCTGCTTTTCCCCGCAATTATTTGACGATTTTTGCCTTCTATTCACCGTTATTCTATGTGATTTCATACATATAAACTTAGTTTTTTCTATCGCACCCAAAGCGTTTTAATATTGATTTAGTCTCACGAATATTTTTATTGAAAAAAAGAAAGCTGAAATTATTTTACATAAGTAAATTATGTAATTAATAAAAACAATAATAAAACGACTGTGTGCAGTTATACATAGTTAGACAAGAGGATAGTTGAAAAAAAAATGGAAAAATAATAATGAAAAGTTTATATATAGTAATTGATGTTTAAATTGAATTTTTTCTCAGCAAGATTCCACGTATATTTGTATTCGCTCATAAATTAAAAATCTAAGGAAAATAAAATAAATCAAAAATTCTAAAAGATAAGCATATGACTGTATACGATGATGATGATAAGAAACATCGTTACATAGAAGAAAATCAAGTTTTTTCGGTTTGCATATATAGTAGATATATTGAATTATCTAAAACTAGATCTGTAGAAACAAATTCTAATTGAATAAGTACTTAAGGGGGATGGTCGTGACTAGGGGTGGCACTTTATCTTTACTTTACCGGTTAAAGTAAAGTTCGCTACTTTACTTTACTTTACTTTTTCAAAGTTAAGTAAAGATAAAGTGCCACCCCTAGTCGTGACCCTCACTTTTTTTGATTCAATGGGCTCATTTTATAGAGCGCATTTTTTTACGTATATCCTCCAATTTTTATCTTTACTGGATATACCCAGCCCAAGTTATCGACACCACAAGACAAATTTTTGGACTAAAACTTTGCCTGTGGGTGTATCTAGTCTTTGATTGGTTCCCGGCATTAAGTAAAATGGCAACTAAACCCTTTATATATGAATCGATTGAGAATTCTTCTCTCTATCTGATACGTGATGAACAAATTTGGAAGAATAATTTGTTCATATTATTAAATAGTGAATACTTTGAGATAGACACCTACTTTTTACGCTTCAATGGCTTTCAGTTGTGTTTTCATAATTTTGACTGTACTTAAAAATAGCGTTCTACATATAATTCGATAAAGGATTTCAAAATCTACAAAATGGTGTGAAGATCTTCAAGGAAAAAATTTTACTTGGGTTTTTTTCAGAGAGTAAAATGTGTTGATATGCGAAATTCAATACAAATCTTCAAACAATACTGAATGTGAACATCAATAGTTACTTTTTATGCAAGATAAATATGATATCTAAAATCAGCATAAAGAACTAACCGACGAAGTACGGTTTTTAGAGAAAAACATTTTTTCAAGAAAATTTACCTGTACTTCGCTCCAGCTCATTTTCGATTGACTTATTCCCAAGGGACGGCTACAGGTAAATTTTCTTGAAAAAATGTTTTTCTCTAAAAACCGTACGTCGTCGGTTAGTTCTTTATGCTGATTTTAGATATCATATTTATCTTGCATAAAAAGTAACTATTGATGTTCACATTCAGTATTGTCTGAAGATTTGTATTGAATTTCGCATATCAACACATTTTGCTCTCTGAAAAAAAGCTGTTAGCGCAATCCCTGTGGGATTAAAATATGAAACACGATGAAACTTCTTTTCTGGAATTCAATTATCACGCTCACTGATGGTCTGTGGAACTTCTCTGTTACAGTCTGTATTATGATGTACGAAGTCTCTAGAACCCACCATGGACCGTTACAGAGAAATTTAATAATTAATTAATTTCTCTGTAACGATCTGTGAGAGAGGGGCGGGGTGGGTCCAAATTTCTACCCTATATACTTCAACACTCCTTTCAGATCGTGCTTCATAAAGCCCTAGTAAAACTTTTTCCTTGAAGATTTTCACACCATTTTGTAGATTTTGAAATGCTTTATCGAATTATATGTAGAACGCTATTTTTAAGTACAGTCAAAATTATGAAAACGCAACTGAAAGCCATTGAAGCGTAAAAAGTAGGTGTCTATCTCAAAGTATTCACTATTTAATAATATGAACAAATTACTCTTCCAAGTTTGTTCATCACGTATCAGATAGAGAGAAGAATTCTCTATCGATTCATATGTAAAAAGTTTAGTTGTCATTTTACTTAATGCCGGGAACCAATCAAAAACTAGATACACCCACTGGCAAAGTTTTAGTCCAAAAATTTGTCTTGTGGTGTCGATAACTTGGACTGGGTATATCCAGTAAAGATAAAAATGGGAGGATATACGTAAAAAATGTGCTCTATAAAATGAGCCCATTGAATCAAAAAACGTGAGGGTCACGACCATCCCCCCCCCCTTTAGCTAAAAGTATATCTAAAACAAACCAGCTATTATCGAAGGAAACGTTTTGAGATGAATGAACGTCAAAAAAATTTAAGTTCTAGAGATAGACGGGAGTGGAAAAAAATCGAAAACCTTACACAGAAAGTGCCTTCATTCTATTTTCTATCAAATACAGAACAAATGATGCTAAAAGCATCGACCTTCTGCGAGTTTGCTAAAACACCCGTTCTGCCGAGAATTCCCAAGATACTAAAAAAATTTTGCAGAAAATATTCGAAATTTTGGCCAAAAATTCAAGATTTTTGGAAGAGGAAAGTGCCTGCCATTCCCGCTCAGTCGGCAACCCTGGTCAATTATCAAAACTACCATTTTATTTCATGAGATCAAAAGACATAATTTAAATAAGTATATAATTTGAAGGTAGAGAAACCATAAACATACAATAATAAAAAACAATAGCACTCAGTTCTGTTTTCTGAGTGAACATAAAAACGAATAGAATTACGGTTAGATTACGTGTAAATCAAGTAAATTTCATTTTACCATCGGCGTTTAATAAATATTTTATATACATCCTGAAGCATGTATTCCGCTGAATGGATCTTTTCGACATTAGTGACATGTAAAAGATATTTTTAATGAGATTAAATGATACATGTAGAGATCTGATTGTATTCTTGAGAAAATAAAGTATTGTCACGAGGTGGGAAACCGCGAAATCTTGCGGTGCACCGCCACCACCCAGCTGTTCAGAATTCCCACACTGCCTCGTCGTCGATCTCTATTAAGTTCGATCGTTTTTAAAATTGTCCAATCTTATTCACATCAGAGTAGTTCATAATCAACTATTGAGATCCGTGGCTAAACGTAATTTATCGCTTCGATTTATCAACAATCATTGAAAAATGAGTTCTTCTTCAATAATCACGATAAAATCTCATTTTATCACTTATTTTTAAGTAATACACGATTAATCCCACTTATATACTGACTCTTTTCAAAATCGCGGCAATTTTCGCGACGCAACCCCTTCCTAAAATTAGTCCAGGTATGAGTAGGCAGTTTACTAAATGAGATAATCTCTAGCCGCAGGCAGAATTAGGAGATGAGCAGAGGTCTTTATAGAATGGTCTACTCCTATTGTAGCGTTTATCGAAAACCGACATCCCTGTAGTCAGTGTTTACTGAACTTTGATGATTCAGTGAGCGTCCGTGCTATAGCGACGCTGGTGAATGTAGTCGGTGGACATCAGTATCAGTGTCCTCATAGTAGGGGTGGACCATTAACATTAATTTTATATTAATGTTAATGTTTCTCATTAACCATTAATATTAATGCTTAATGTTTTCTAAGAAAAACTTAATTCATTAATATTAATGAT